>LUKR01000348.1:0-21746 GCA_019395275.1 Puccinia brachypodii | reverse complement strand
GGGAGGCCTTCCTGACGAGATGGATGCTTTCCATCTCGCCGGGAAGGCCTCTCAACGAGCAGGCGTGCTTTTAGCCTGCCCCTGAGAACGGACGGCAATATGTCAGTTGGATATGTTCAGAAAGAAATCAATGATTGTAGAGAGGAAGTTTTGGAGGGTCTTACGAAGCTCTTGTTCATCTGAAAGGACTGGCTTTGCTTTTTGAGTGGTACCATCAACGTCTGTAGTTTGCTGATCGTTTTCCAAATGGTCAGCCAGATCACCAAAGGTACTTTGAGAGGTTCTTAATTGTTTGTGTTGACTAGTTTCTTGAGATTGGTTAGGAGTACTGGTTACTGAAGTCAAAGGCAAAGAAGGTAGGCGACGATGCTTGCTCCGGGCCATGGTTGATAGAGGGGGGAAGTGGTGATGGCGTGGTGAGGAGATAGATATCTGGCAACATGTTGCTGTGTACTTGATCTAAGTTCAAGTCCAAGCTCACTGGCGGTGGGCCGGGGGCCCAGGGACCTGATAGGCAGGTACCCGCTCAACTGTCCCCCCCAGAAAACTGGCACCCCCTACCCGCACCCGGACTTGTACACGGATACCCGCCAGGATGGAGGGTACCCGCCAACAGGTGCCGGGTACCCGGCAACAGGTACCTGGGGCCATCTTTAATCTAAAACAATTTTTCAATGGGTACATTTTCAATTAATCACTTGTGATCAGGCAGTTCAAATATTTGAGTGAGGAATAGAAAATTACAAATACCTTTGGAATTTTCATCTGATGGGCATATATCAGTCTCAGTTTGATCAGGTAGACTTGATATAAGTGTAGCCTTTTCAAGCAATTTGTTTCTGACTCATCATCCTCTTCTGGACATTTTTCCCTGATGAAGTAGATGTTTCCTCATACTTGGCAAAACTCACAGCTTTATTCTTTTTTCTATATTCTTCCAAATTGTGTCTCTCATTGTTCATTATTGTTTGTTATATTCATTTTCCCCAGCCAAAAGTTGGCATCCTTGTACTCAGTCTGCTTATCTTGACAGGAGAAATAAACCTTATCTATTCTTCACCCTTTTATTTTCTTTTAAATTCTTGAGCCAATCCAGCATCTTCAGAACCACACTCTTTTTTTCCTCTCTGTAAACCAGAGGTCATACTCTCAACAGAATTTGACTTGTTTACCCTGGGATTATGGAACAGTAATAAAGTTTCTGGGGAAAACACCCATTTGATATCTTCACTTTATTTGGACACAAGACATTCTTTAATACATACCATTGATCTTTTCCTTCTGTGACAACACATCTTTTTGTGGATTCAACATTAATTTTTGGTATCATGGAAAAAAGTTGATTGGGTGGAACATGAATTTTCAGATTTTCAAATGAGGTCATATAAATCAAAATTAGCATGTATAGAAAGAAAAACCTTTTTGGACATTGTCTACCATATGGCATAAATTCAGATGAGAGTTATTCACCATTTTCATTGATTTTAATGCTTTCAGGAGGATGACTGCATATTATTGATATATCTTCAAGTCAGGGTATACAGGTTGTGAGTCCTGAATTCATTCTGCTTTTGAGCAAAAAGCAATTCTGGGATAATGATCCTGAGACTACAAAAATTGTAGTAATGCTGGGCTCTATGCATAAAATTTATGCAATGACTAGTCTGTCAGGCTTCCCTGCTTTTTGAAAACTGGAGTGAGCAAACTTGATATTGTTGAACCTTGATCACCCTTAATTCACTCTTGATGAATACCCTATCTCACTTGATTGCTTTCAATACACAAAAATAATCCAGATTAAACAAACTTAGGAGGAGCTAGGAAGTGACACAAGCAGAGGCTTGCCAGTCATTTTTTCTCTTCATCCTGACAGTTATTATATTTTTGACTGAGTTGTTCAACAAGAAATTAATTAAAGGAGTACATTTACTAGTACTATCATTTATTATATGCTGAAATAAAGTACAGCATCTCAAATTCTCACAGGAATTTGGAAATCTTACCATCTAATGGGTCCTTGGGCAAATTTTTGTATTCAATGTGGTCTTTATTGTCTTCAAATGGTGTAATAGTGGATCCATTGTATGATTCTGTGCTAGTATATATCTCAGAGGAAAAAGTAACACAAGCAATCCACTGGGCCACTCCCAGAGGTATCACTTAGCATAATAATCATATATAGATGAGAGCAATTCCTCAGCATCTTCAATTTCGCTTTTTTCAGGATGATCATAGATTTCTAGTAAATTATACAGGAAGTTATATCAAATCATGAGCTCTGGATTTAGTTGGTTTCTTTCAAGAAGAATGGAACAGAACAATGCTCACCATATTCTATGCCATCTAACAGATCATCTGGGAGATTACCATATTCTGGGTGGTTGCTTTTGACCTCATCCTTGACTGGTTTTTTCAAAATGATGCATTGAGGAATTCTTTATTAGTACATGTATTTCAGAAGGAAAACACAATCCATCACAACTGCACACATCCAGAGGACCAAAAGGAAAACATACCATCCCAACGACTTTTTTCACCACTTTCCCCTGATGATTTGCAGCATTTCAAGTCAAATTTGATGATCACATCGTGTCAGCTCTACTGGCCTTTGCACAGATATAGCCCATACTTGCCCGTCAAAGATAGGGTTCCAGAACTAGGAGACTAATAAATAATTACTTACGTCCGGTATCCCGACCTTTGATATCCATAGAGGGATGGAATTTGCCAGATTGGTATCCCAAGGGTTTCACAGGGTTTCTTTGGATTGCGCTGTTCCATGGCTGAGGGAAAGGGGGAGTTTGCATTGCCCGATTCCATGGTTGGGGGCTAAGACCTTGATTTTTACTCATGTGGGAGGTATAGCCTGCAAGAAATCTCTTAGAAAAAAGATTGTGCATGTGATCATAGTCGGCATGCGGAGGGGTTTGACGCTTACTGGGGGCATGCTGGGAAGGAGCGACCCACGGGAGCGGATGTGGCCCAGACTTCGGTACGAAGGGCTGAGCGGAAGCTTTCAGACTGCTCCCTTGTGCTTTCAGTTCTCTGCGATAGCGGCGCGAGTAGATTGAAGGGGTTAATCCTATGCAAGACGCCCCTGTTGGAAAAGTCTGACAATTAAACGTTATACTCACCTTTCTCCAGCTTACGGTCGGCTGCGATAAGCCCCCACACCTGGTCGACTTCGCATGCCGGCCTGTGTGCCTAGAATAATTGAAACATCGAAGATTTAAGTGAAATCGAAAATGAAAGCTAGTCGAAACTGAGTCGACTGTACGTTGTTCTACGGTTGCGATGACACCATTAGCGCCGCGGCCAATTGCTTGCACTGGATATTCGTTAGAATGGTGAACGAGGCTCCCATTAGCCCCATTGAAAGATGACAAGGCGAGGAGAAGACACATAGTCTTGAGGTATCGTAGGCCATTAGCTGCAGGCATTCTTCGTGAATGGAAAGGTAGTGGACGGCAAATCAAAGTGAGTATGTCGGATCTGAAAACGGGCTATGTAGAAGTGAACGACCAGCACGACCACCAAGACAAGTGACAAATTATATAGATTTGGGTGACCCTCCATGCGTGATGCCCCGAAAGTCTCATGTAACGGCGGTGGGATTGTACGCTGGGGGACTTGAAACCTGGATCGTTGAACCGCCACACCCTTGTGTATTGGCGGAAGATGAAATGCTCAACTCACACGGCAACTGCTTCCACCACCAAGTTTACCGGACTTCTGAAACTCCAGCTGATGGGCTAGATGTCATAGCCAATGGAATACTTGAGAGGCTTATTGTTGGGATAGTTTTGGATCGGCCGTTTGGCCTTCCTCGCCTTCGGCAAAGCGATAAAGTACACCCTGTATGCGTACCGACTCCCGGGGATTTCGGCGTCGGTTCTGCTCTAACTTGACTACGTCCCGGCGTCGCCTTGCGCCGAGGTGTGTAGCCGGTGTTGCTCTCTAGAGTCGCGCCGATGATTCACGTCTCAAATGTTGATTGACACCATGCCCAAGTACCCGTACCCAAGGCCCCCCTGCATTTTGGCGGAAAACAACGGAATTGCTGGATTGTAGAATATCTGAGGTTAGAGTACAGAGCCGAGAGGGATGGAGTTGGAATAAATGACCTTAAAGTCAAGAGCAATTTCCACGAAGTGGGTCGTGAAAGAGACACAAAAAAGACCAAGTTCTATATGTGCAAGGTTTAATGCCAGATCAAGAACTAGAATGATTGCATTGAGAGTCTCTTAGGATAGCGTGAAAGCAGGAGGTGGAAAGGAATCCGTGAGAATATAACCCAAATGGACGAAGATCAAAATTTAGATAGAAGAAAAAAACGAATCTAGAAACATTGTGGTACAAAGAATTTGCTAGCCGTCGTCATACTTTCGTGAGGAGAATGGTGGAAACTTTTGGGTCAGCTGAAATGAGCAGCATGAGTTGATCTCGTTAGATGAAGCAAGGCAGGCTGGCACTTCTGTAATCAAGCGGGTACGCTTATCAAAATCTTCATCCATCAAAGTCTACCAAAACTGTGCAATGCTCGTGAAGAACCATGTCCATTGAAATGTCTTTGGCTTTCGAGATTTAGTGATTCAGTTTGCTGCTTCGAACGGGTTTATTATCAAAACTGACATGATCAGTGAGATTATGAAACTGCTGTGAGCATCAAAAACCTGATGACTTTGCTTCGGAAGCATTGTGATAAGACTTATGTCCAGCCAACCGAATTCATCAACTTGGGCAAACAAGATAGACAACACCTGAAAGGAGAAACGAAGATTAACTATGAATTAGTGGCTTGAGAATCGAATCTAATTGTAATCTGGGGGGTTCTCATGGATTGGCTTACTTGCGGCTCCAACCTGGAACAGTATCTTGACAAGATGAGCAAATGATGGCCGAGCAACAGGGGCATCTTCTCTTGCCCTCTAAGATACCAAATCGATGTTCACATAGCATGCAGCATGATGTGATTGCTACTCGCGATTAAGTCAGTAAGGATAGAGTTCACACCTATCTAATAAAGGGTGTGCTCACAATCCGGCAAATTACACGCGGAGCCAGGCAGTGACCAACAAAATAGCTGTCCTAAACTGTCGCCACTCAGTAAGGTCCTTTTAGTCATGGATAAAGCACGAATTTCCCCAGATGCAGTGCTATTTTCATGGTGGGCCTCATGAACCAGCTCCATTTTCCATGCTGATGGGCGCAGGGTGAAGGAAGAGGCACTCGCGTTAGCTTTCATATTTGTGGTATATTCTTGTTAGAAGTTACACATGATTGATAGACGTCACATACGCTCGCTTGGGTTCTCCGCATGGACACTCTTACGCTGCCAAAACATCAGTTTACCCGCCCGATGCCCAGTGACAAGTAAAGGTTTTACTTCAGCCTGCGAGAGTATCTTATTAGTATGGTTTCTAGATTTCTGGTCATGTATACAGACAAAGGACTGACTAGGGACCAGCAGCAAGCTGTGATAGAATCTGTAGTCTGGTGAGAAGTTGATAATGTCGAGAGGAGATCGCCATTAATGCTCCAAACCCGTACCGCATTCTGTGAACACGTTGCGATATCACCTGTAGATTCGCTCTTAGAAGAGGCAAGTTGGAGAACAGTCAGAACAGGGCCAATAAGCTGTGGATATCGATTACTACTCACAATGGCGGCCAGGGAGACTGGGTTCGAATGGGGCAAACTATGGACAAGTAACGCTCGATTCAAGTCCCAGATCATTGCCAATCCGTCTTCGGCTCCAGAAACAACAATAGAAAGTGTGCGTGAGGCGACAATACATGTTATGGGAGCCGAGTGGCCTCGCAGAACTTCGATCTGCTGTAAGTGAGCTCCACCGTTGGCAAGCCACGCGAATCTCCAAAGTGATATTGTGGAATCAGTGGAGCCGGTGGCAAGTGTGCGTGCATCTGCGAAACAAGCCGATGAGATGTTTTCAGAGCTGACACCTTCAAATGTGGCACACAAAGAATTTGTGGAATCAAAAATCCGAAGCGTCTGATCTAGAAAATCCCAATCAAGGCGATGTGTGGCATTTGGAGGGACTAGTAATGACTGGGGCCCAGAAATAAATGTTTTTTCCAAAGTCACCCCTGGATGGATTTGGCCAATCGGTTGCTTGATGTCTCGAACGGGTACGATTGACTTGATGAGGGCCGAGCACGTAGAAGCTTCGATCATGGATCTGGGCTCAAACGCATGCTTCGGCTGTTTTGCACGCGCAGGATGAGGTGCTTCAAAGATTTGGCTCGGCGTCAATCCTAAATGTGCATATTTCAAGTTCAGATTAGCCAAGCTTATGTCGTTGATCCAAGTGATGTCAAGCTTAGTTTACTACATACCCCAATTGCACATTGCCCCCAGAACGCTACTTCTTTCTCGATCATCAGTGATGGCATCTAAGAAGTGAGATTTGTGACCGTCTTAAGTCAATCAAATTTCTAGTGTGAATTCGATGCGAGGACAAACCTAACGATACCGTGCCTTCGTAAGAAACCTCTTGAAAAACGTTAACGGCATCCAACGCGGCTTGACCTCGTTGTTTATAACCAAAAACTGATCAAAACAGACGATTGTAAATCAAGATGAAATCCCCCTTCGTCGTTCCAGGACTGAACACGTACTGAGATCTATCCAATGATGTATGTTTGCACTGACGAAGTCCGACTCGAGTGCTTCGCGATGAAGTTCAACAAACAATCTTGGATCGCCGTGTGCCCAGGGAGGGAGTTCTACGTCTCCAATCGGAGCTCCGCCTTCTTGCCGGGAACCTATAAATCCCGGTGATAATGATCAGATCAGTTTGATAGACCAAAAAGTGTTCGAGATCTAGATCAATCGGCCAACCAAGACTAAGTTTATTGAGATTCATTAAGAACTCAGGACAATGAAAGAATTCGGGAATTAATTCCCTGACATCACTCCGGCTTTGTTCCGAGGCTGAAAGCCACGCTCGATGCATTGACCAGAATGTTCTCTGCAAAATAAAGGGCCAAGCGTAATGATTAGCATTTTTGATGGGTGACGACGAGCCATGGCGATGGGATTCGACGCACATCCGCATGGTCAAAAGAACCCTGGATCTCAATAAAATGATCGCAAAAGGGCTGAAGTCGAATTAGGAATCCGCAGACGACTACCGCGGATGAATAATGCGTCTGTACAACCACCCCAAGGGAAATTAGCTAAAAGTTCAACCTCTGGAGGAAGCAGGGGCAACAAATTCACCATATAATGGGCTGGCTTCATTCGCTCATCACCAATTGGTCCGAATTCTTCTAGGCTAAGAAAACGCTCGATGAAATCGCCTATGGTAGGTGTGATTTTTTAACACCTTACCCAGGCTTAATGGCGATAATAGTAATAGTGAAAAGTGGTAATTTACGTTTACGAGATTCAGTTTGAGCACCCATGGGTAAATCCAACTTTCGAAACGACTCTGGTTTCTCAAGGTCAAGCCTTGAGCTGGTGTAATCCGCTAAGATCCATGGAAATACAGGATGCTGGGGAACAACAAAAGACAAGTTTTTAGGACATAAGTGAGCTGGCTATTCACGTTTTAGAAAGACGCGATTACATACCTGGGTTAAATCTCGATAGGTCCTTCCAGCTTAGATGGGAAAAATCAATGGTCGTCAGCAACAATATACACTACATCATATCATTTTGGGGAATGAACGAAAAAAAAACTCACCAGCATCATTTAGATACAGTAAATAGGCTTGGTTAGAAATTTGACCACTTTGCCAAAGTTCAGTTTGAGACTTAATGGTTATACTCATGTGAGATAAGACTTCAGGTCCCACGGATCTTCGAATGCAGTTCTTTAATCTTTTCAAGGCTTCATCTCTCTTCTGATTCGAAAACGTCAACAATCTACTTCTACCATCCGCGAATAAAAATTCGCTACACGGGGGAATATCAACAAAGAAAATCGGGCTGTTAGATACAAATTCAGCAGAAACTGTTGTGTCTTTTGTGATGAAATTGGATAAGAAAAAAGCTCTAACATGCAAATGTCCCGGAACAGCCATTTACGAGACGAAATCGAAACAATATCACTATAGTTCCAGCGACGAGTTTGGTGAGCAGCCGCTCGACTATTAAGTTTTGCTGTTTGTCTAGATAGACTGGCAAGAGTGCGTAGGTGTGGATCTCGCTCTTCCCAAGCATCCCATGAATTCACTAATTCACCATTCGACCTCTGAAAAAATCCATCAATAATATAAATACTTGTTTTTTTTTTCAAATCCAAAGAATATGAAAAGTGAGGTAATGGAAATTAATCAGCCAAAACAGAATCGAATCAACCAAGTGAGAGCGTTTTTTTTATGAAAATATCAGCTCAACTTGTTTTTGGCCATCAAGAATAAAGCAGCTTTGGATAGAAAAGGCAAACTATCAATGTAAGCGTTTCATGACCCAATTAATCAAGGAAAAAGCGATGACTGCGATGACTGCACTTACGGCATGTATCAAGTCCAATAACCTGTTCAACATTCCAAACCCCTTGGATCACATCACCAGCTTCTAGGCTCTTCAGAATTCGCCTCGATTTGTTCTCATTGAAGTCTTCCGAATGAGGGTCTTCACCTTGACTTTTTCCGACAGATAGATCCACGGATGATTTGTTTCGGGCTAGCTCGCCCGTCGGCCGTATATCTCTGTCAGCGTTGACTTGGACCCCAAGGTCATCATATTCGCCCGACTCTTCACCCCATAGTTCGCTTGGGGGTAGAAGAGATTCGGGATGAGTTGGACTGGTGGGTGAGGTCTCATCTCCTCTTTTCTTGGACTCATCAGATATCTCTTCATACCGGTACGAGTCGCGCCTCGAGGCACCTAAGCTGCGCATTCGATGATGCCGTATTTTAGGTCTCTGGATCGCGTTGTCTAACTTCTGTCCCAATCTCCTAAGCTTTCTTCGCTGTCTACTGGGTCCTTCTGTGGAATCTAACGCCCAGTTGGTTGCTGTATTATCTTGGGCTTGGGCTAGAATGGAAAACGGTCGGTAGAGCTCTCCGAGACGTTTCGATAAGTGCATTTCGAGGTAGTGTTTGGTGTCGAAATTATCTTGACGGAGCTGTCAATCTCATGATTAGCTCATATTCCACCCTTGCGTATCTATATCTATGTTAGATGAGGTATGACAATATCTTACATTGGCAAAACGTGATGCATCGATTTCTTTGACACTCCTGGCCCAAACTTCCAGCTTTTTTATTACACTTTCTAACCTTCTGAATTCAATCAGACCTTTATTTGAATACTCGGTCCACATCACCTGTGACTTGGATTGCATCTCTGATCTCATTCGATTGGCTTTCATCTCTGATTCATTAACGAATTGAATCCAGTCTAACTTCCCAGTCAAATTGATAGAAGAGCTCTTTTCCATTACTCCTCTTAATTCATCTGGCTGCATTTGGAGCAACTTCGACAAATCCTTTTCGACCTGTGACATCGAAAAGTCGGTGGCTGAAGGATGATCGGTGCTGTCGCTTGACACCGAGAGCGAAGCTGAGCGCTCTGCCAACGGATCGGATGAATCAATATTGAGAGAAAATTCTTCCAAGATGAGCGGGTGGTAGGAGAAAAGGAGTTTGAGTACATCGCAGGCCGAAGTCCTCAGGTGAAAAGGTCGGGAGAGATATTGTGTAAGGATGTAGACCAGTCGGGGAAAAAGCTCCGGAGGTACGGCGGCGATCAAGTTCGCCAAATGATGACTACAAAGTTGCTCCAACAAAACCTCGGGGGACGCCGTATATCGATTGGTAAGGCTAAAAGGTTTTAGCCAAAAAAAGTTCAATCCGGTCATTTCACAAAAGTCGCTTGATCATAGAAAGACGGGAGAAAGTCTGACATTTGGAGTACTTACGCAATCAGCAAAAGATCGCACAGGGGACCGATGGGGCCCTGAATCTTTCGGGCCAGTAAGAAAGTAACCAATTGGGACACGGATGTCGAATTGGGTTGCAACCAGCCTGTTATGCCGGAGGACGACATATATCAATTAGATCGTAAAATTGTGTGGAGAAGGGGTCAAGAGATTGGGTGCACTAAACCTGAACGGTATCCGTCCGCTAATGTTGAAACGAGCCAATCCCAAGGGACAGAACCCGGATCAGTCTGAAGTACAACCACTTCCATAACTTCATTCACAAATGGAGTAATCCAAGCAGTCTGTATAAAACGTACGGAATAGACATTTGCCGAAGGGAAAGAAAAAATTCAGCTTTTAGTAGAGTTTGCCTGGCATGACATTCAAAAAACTAACATCATTCCCAGCTCGGTTCATGACGAGGGTTAGTAGCTGATCGAGTCTATTCACCCTCAAGTTCTTTTCGAATGTTCGTCCAGAGTCGCTTTCACCTTGCTTGGAGTGACTGAGGCTAGAAAATTGGTCAAATAGAAAGTTCATAAGGAAACTGTCGGTAATACTGGATAGGTTCAAGACCACATCTTCTAGCGCATCATCATAGCAGTATAATGAAGTCGCGGTAGAAGTTGGATCGTCCTCGAAAAAGCAATCAAACGGACTGTCCACCGGGTCATGAGATGGAATATGGGGAGAGGTACAGGTAGCCGTTTCGCCATTTATCATCAGAGCTGTAGGTACGGTTACACTCAATGTGACTGATGACATTGTAAGTCGGCTTTGGCGATTGCTCATTCTTCTTTTGTCTTTGGAATTGCTTCCCAGGGAGGATGTATAGTCATATTGAACGTTTGGAGACGGAATTGTACAGACGCCTGCATGTGGTCGAGCAGCTTGATCTAGGCCGGGCGAGTTGAAGGTGAGTGGAAATGAAGAGAGACAAGATGATCCAGGAGAACTGGGGATGGTATCGGGTTTCATTCCATCCTCTGCGTTTTCCTGCATGGGTTGTAGGGTTTCTTGGTGTGGTAAACAGCTCAATAAGGTCACGTAGTTCGCCCACATTTTGACAACGTCTTTATCCCCAAGCATTTCGTTCCATCCATCATCTTGCGATTCCATTCTGAGGTTTAACCATTCCATTACGTAGATTGAAGTCATATTTTCTTCGGAACAGCGAACTACATAGGTTGGTTTTAGTAGAGAAATTATAATTGGCAGCATCTCCGGTGTGACCAATTCGTTAGGGATCCCGCGAATTGATCTGATCACACCTTGAAGATCATCTTTCATCATCAGAGATGAAGTGCCTGACGTATCACTAGATCGGGTAGTACTGAACATCGGTACTGTCCTGATATCAACTTGACTCAACAAACTCAACGTGGTAACCAGGACGGTTTGATTGACAAAACAAAATTTGGTAAGGACTGATCTCATAATTGTAAAACCAGCTAAAGTGTTTTTGAAGTGTTGTAGCCATCGAAAGTCTTGAGTTTGAATCAACCGAGTTAAAATTCGGAGGCTGTAGCAGATCACTTCAGGATGTGTATCTTTCCGAAAAAACATCAATAGCCATTTTGAGCCGTTGATAGCCTTCAGAAATTGGGTGATGTAACTGCAGCTTTCGTGATCATTTGGTGACAAGAGCAAGTCGTGAAGAACTTTTAGTACCATAATCGGTTCGTCAAGCGTTATGGATGTTGACAATGACTTGAGATCAGAGACGGGGACGTTGAGTTTTGATGGGGTGCTTTGATGTCCTTCCTCATCTTTTGACTCTTGAGTCTTTGTGCCACCGACTTGAGGCTCGTGTTTTGAGGATTGTTCGGGAATTAAGCTCGCAGTAAGATAACTAGCCAAATGGCGAATGACCTGCGCGGTAAATTGAGCTTTAAGGACACAGCCCAACAATCTAATGTATGCCGGGATTACCTGCTCGCCTTCTGATGAAACCGAGAATTGACGGTTACGCAATGCATGTAGCATTTTTGGCAAAAGATCTAAGAGCGTCAACAAGTGATTAATAATATGCTTCTCAAGTGATGGGTCGCAATAAATCACTTACTCATTTTACTAATTCTCTTCATACTAAACCGACTCCATATACTGTTCTCAATCATCCCACACAGACTCTCACAATGAAAGCGTTGCACGTCGAGCGAAGTTGAAGACCACAAGTCAAAATCTAATAGTAAGAAGCGAAATGCTAATGGGTTGGTTATCACCGAATGTCGCAGTCCTTTATTTGAGTGCTTGATTTCGGATATGACACTCGGAATGGTCTCGTTCAAAGATAGATTACATAGTTGGTCGGACGAAAGTGTATACTGATGTAACGAATCGTCAACCATGATACCAGCAAAGCAGAGTAGAATCCGATGCACAGGAGGAGTGATCAAATGAGCCTTCGATCTCAAGATTAATCCCAGAGTCTCGTAAGCCTACAAAGGAAGCAAAAACATAAAATAAAATCAATACAAACAACTATGGACACTCTATCATTTATGTAACACTAGGGAAGAGCGCCTCACCTGAATCTTTTCCGCATCTTCACTTAATCTCCAATTATGATTGATCGCTTCGAAAAAGATCTGCAATGCCATCATCAGCTGCATTTCTGTGGATGAGAGTTGGATCAATCGAACTAAGAAGATCGATCCGGAAGCTGTCCAAATAGAATCATCCAATCGTTTTGGAGAACATAATTTGACATCTCCAATCAGTTCTAAAACTTGATCATGGGTTGTGCCACCAGTGGATTCTTTCGAGGAGGATGGTGTCATTGATGATATATTAGGAGCATATCCTGAAGTGTCCGTTGGATCCATAAAGTAATGAGAGGCTTTTGAATTCGGAGTGCTAGCATTCAGAATCCCATTGGCAAAGATCGGCCCATAGGCGGAAGACGTGGGGCCTGATGCTAATGTAATTTTGTCAGCAGCTTGGTGATCGAATGATGGCGAATCGATCGACGTGTATATCTTTTGCATATAGCTCGTACTATGAATGTTATCATCTTGATCATATGCCTGCTTGAGACGATCAGGAATGACGATCCCATTCTTCGCTGAAAGTGCAAAATATATTGACGTTTGAGGAATAAAAGCGGAAGCGGGCTCCTTGACGGCCTTGATCAGCGGTGATTTGTTGAGCGGTGCTGCAGGTGCAGGTGATGAGGGGGATGGTGTGGGTCTCGATGTAGCTTGGTCAAGGTGTAATTTGCTTTTCGGAGCTTGATGACGTAGGTTATCAATTTTTAAATTCAGTAGAGTGCTTGACGAATAAGTTTGAAAAGACCCCAAAGCATCTTGAAAACAAGTAAAGATTTTGGGGCCTAATGTAGACATGACAAACAGCATGTCATCTGGTAAAGCCTGGTTGAATAGCCAGCATCCAGCGAGGCTCCATCGAGGTCTATCTAGCCTGAGCTGTGACAACACGCGACCATATGGAGAGCCAGCGGAGGTGTTGGGCTGGGATGGCATGGAACCAAAGCAGGCAGACATGCGCTGCAACTTGGGAGTTTTTGGCCACGAGAGAGGTAACAGACCAACACATTCTCCGTCGATGAACAAACTTACGCTCGAGCTCGAAGTTCTGGTCGCAGGTTTCTGAACGACCGCAAAGTGATGGAATCGGCCTAGCTCGAGTTTGACCTTGTTGAATTCAGCAATTGGTCGCAAGCCAGAGCTAGATCCAGGTAGACTGTCAGTCATCGCGCGGGCGCCACCTCTAGAATCGGTGGGGGAAGAGGATAGCATAGGATAAGGGCGAGCGGTCTGGATGATGATCGACGAGAAATGTGAGATTGCAATTTGCACATAACAGTCTTCATCCGGATTAGAAATGGTAAGCAGCTCTAATAGCATGTTCGGGTCCTTTCCGAATGATTCGATTTGAAGCCAGGTGACGAATGACCAGCCGGTTGTTTGAATTGGGGGGAACGCGTTGGCACCCAACGAATCTAGTACCGCATATGCGCATCCGCCTTTTGAGGATCCAAAGTGAATGAAAGGGGGGCAGTTGGAACTCCGCATGCCTGATAGTCTGCGACAAAAACAAGAAGCTTGATTAGCAACGCGCTTCATTGAATACCGGCCTCACATGAGAACGACGTGACAGGTTGTAAGACGTACATTAACTCCAAGTAATCTTCGTCCAGTGCTTCTTTTCCATTACTACCAGCTTCGTGTCGTCTCACACCTTGCCGAAATAACATCCTTGCTTCTCGAGGGGACGTGCCCACTTGTAGCATTTGTTGTATGAGTGCCTTGGCAACTTGGCGGCACTGCCTATCTACAAGTCGGTTCGTAATCTTATCCGAGCCTATTCCCAAAGCCTTTGGATTCCAGGGTTCCAGACCAGCACTTGGAAGAGCGTTGATGTTGGATTCATCCACTTGTGCTTTCCTAGGTGATGACGTAATACTGGGCTGTGGAGCGAGTCTTTCCAGAAGGACAGCTGTCAGTTCGATCGAGTTGAGAGCAATCTGACTATGTCTTGAGGTAACTGCGAGAATCTCAATAGCCTTCAGACTTAAGAAATGCAATTCATAATTATCCTCGGAATTTGATAAGCTGCCATGGACTGGATGAAATAAATCGGCGTGCAGAGCGAAAAGCAGCAAAACTGCATCCGCTATCTCGACACGCAAGAATTCTGAGCGGTCGCACATCGTTTTCCGCAACAGCTCGGCCATTTTGGAGTACTTGGAATCGGCATCTAGTCTGGTTGGGACTGGTGTTGGACTAGTGCTCCGACCACTACTACTTGCCGCTTGAGGAGCAAAGTAGTCGACTTCTTCTGAATACATGCTAGCCAGGTTCTGTGCTGGCGGGTTGGCTTCAACCTGTTGAGTAAACTTCATTCGGACGGTAGAAAAGATATCGACGGATGAGAAATCGGCGACGATGAACGCAAACAAAATCCCAAATAGTTTTTCAATCTTCTGTCGACGATAATTCGGATAGGGCCAGTCTGAGTGATCTCCTGGGGGTGATTGAGGTATAAAGTTGGAAAGACGAAGGGCGTCCAAGACAAGCTTAAACCCGAGTTTCGTAGAAAAAAAGAGCTGATTTTCACGATGGTCCGATAGAGCCAGTGCAAGGCATTTAAAGACGAGTGTAGCTACCGCATCACGCTCTTCTTGCAATTCCAAAAGTTTTGATTGCGGACATTTCGAAGCTGGCCTTGGCGAGTCAGTGAGACCAAATGGTTTGCCATCATCATCACTCACTGCAATTGACGGGACTCTTCTTTGATTTGCCGACTCGAATTCGGGGTTATCTTCAATCGGATCCGTTGATTGTGGTTCAGGTATGTCAGCGGAACCCAAGCTAGCCAAAACGGTGACCAAGGTCAAGAATCCAGCATTCTCTCTCATACATTCTCTGCATTTAGGCGTGTCAGAGAGGATAGCAACTATGAGAGACAAGAGAGCTCTTGTTTGAGATAAATCATTCGGGCGAACTTGCTGTAGTAATTCAATCACTTCCGTCAATTCCTTCTTGGAGACAACCAAAGCCCGTGCAGCTTGTGGAGATGTTTGAGGTGTGCGTTTTGATTTACCGAAACAGCCTGATAGTGGAGAAGGAGTGCAAGGAGCGCGATTGATCGGGGCTAAATTGAGACTCCGTTGTCGAGTAGGCACGGAGTTAGGCAACACTGGCTTTGAGCTTTCGACATCGGGACGTGGGCTTGCGAGATCTATTAAGCTCCCAATAGAACTGGACCTGAGGCGATTGAACATTGTCGCATCAAGGTCAATGTCCCGAACACTTGAGCGAGTCTCTCAAGTTGGATTAGGGTCTTTCGCCGTTGATGGGTTTGATGGATGTAGTGAAATGTGAGTGGTTCAAACTGGAGGCTGTTGAGAGTGCAACGAAGTAGGAATGAGGATCAGGGGATGGTAGAAGATTTGAGGGGGGTTTATCGCGTAAGGATTTTTTGAATTCAGTGCGAGGTGTTGTCAAGTTGCGTCTTTTTGGTTCCAATAATAATTCGAGGAATGAAAAGGGGTGAAGAATGATCATTGGCATTCGCTGCTGAATTAGCAAATCATAATAATAATAATCACAACCAAAATCAGAAATCTTGATCCGACAATCTGACAACAGGGTGATTCAAAAGTATTTCTTCTTATCCAAGAACTTGCCTTGAATTATCTACCATTCTTCCAATCCCGATTTTCACGATAAATTTGAGCCAATCGTTAAACGGTTAGTATAAGAGTCCAGGCGGGGTTCTTTGAGAAGATTTAGGTTGATTGGTCTTCGAGTAGAAGAGTCTATTCATTCAAGTTTTTCTCCTTAGGCTCTACTGTCTCTGTTTATTTGTTAAATCGAAGTCCTTGAAACGGACGGCTGCTCGTGATGGAACGCAACGAAATGACTTTGTGATCTGAGAGCTTTTGAGATTGGGTTTGTGTCCAAAGAGTCTACTCCAACGTACACGCCGGTTGAATGGCTAGCCAGTTTCCCCTTTGGAGTTCTTGAAATCGGATTGGCGAGTATTAGTCTATCGACGAAAACGCCAGCTGGTCTGTCATCGAAGGTGGTAAGATGGAATATCAGCACTTCATATTTCTAAGGAAACCATCTGCAGATCCTCTGGGATACTCACCTGATTAGGTCCCCTCTACATGTATTGGTGGTAGATGGGATTCAGATCGCTAAGAAACGGCATTTCAAGGTTTTTTTTTTCAATCGAAAACCAAGGAGATGACGATGGTTCAGAAGGAAGTGAAGAAGTTTCAACCGGCTACGACGTCACCTCAACCTGTACATTGAGCTTAGTCCATACAGCGACTCTTTACAGGCGCAACAGGGTTTGTGTACAGAAACCAGTGACAGCTCACCGAACACTCGAGTGAAAGCCCAGTGAACCTCCCTGTGAAAGGGCACCGATGACCATCTCCAAAACGGTCAACGGCGATCACTGGTGGGAGTTCCCCGTCCAGGATACTGCTAGCAGAACCAAGACTACTTCCCAAAAAGAAAAAAAGCAAAGCACCGGAGAGCCTCATAAAGATGGCTCGTCTGGCACCCTTGGTTATCGATAATGGGACTGGATACAGCAAGATGGGGTAAGCACCCCCCTTACGTCATTCACTGGAGTCTTGCTTACCGGGCTAAGGATGACCGAACGCTGAGAGAACTCGTGCTTCAGCTTTGCAGGAAACTCAGATCCATCGTTTGTATTTCCAACAGCGATTGCCACCCGAGGTACATCAGGTGGAGGAAGTGCATCGGGACCATCGATCACCGGTCGACCTTCGATCCCATCCAAACCTGGCGCGCTATCTGCCTCCTCTAACATTGCTACCAAACGAGGAATAGATGACCTGGATTTTTTCATCGGTGACGAGGCTATTGCCAATAGTAAAACTTATAACGTTAATTATCCTATCAGACATGGTCAGATCGAAGATTGGGATCTCATGGAGCGTTACTGGCAGCAAACAATATTTAAATATTTGAGAGCCGAGCCAGAGGATCATCACGTATTATTGGTGGGTTTTAATTCGTCTTGTTTACATTTTTCCCTCCAAGCGGGAAGCTGGCTGACCTCTAATCCCCTATCGGTCACTACAGACCGAGCCACCCATGAACGCACCCGAAAACCGTGAACAAACTGCAGAAATTATGTTCGAAGGGCTGAACATTCAAGGTCAACCTCCCCTTCTCTTACTCTCGATGTTTGACCAGTCAACTTAAATGGCTCGAACGTTTAACAGGACTTTACATTGCCGTACAAGCGGTTCTGGCACTAGCTGCTAGCTGGTCCAGCAACAAGGTCACAGATCGGACTTTGACCGGAACAGTTATTGATTCAGGAGACGGCGTAACGCATGTGATTCCGGTGGTATGAGATTCTTTTTTTGGTCTTTCATATATCAACTCTCCATTCTAACGATGGAAGTGGGTTGCGGACCGTTCCAGGCAGAAGGATACGTGATCGGATCATCGATCAAACATATCCCGATTGCCGGTCGAGATATCACTTACTTTGTTCAACAGTTACTGAGGGATCGTAACGAATCACTCAACATCCCTGTCGACGAGTCATTACGAATTGCTGAGAAAATTAAAGAAGATTATGGATATGTTTGCGGAGATATGGTCAAAGAGTTCAGGAAATATGACACTGAACCCGAAAAATATATCATCAAACATGAAGGCTTTGATACTCGGACCAACAAGGTAAACACCAAATTCTTATGGCAAATTTGGGACCAACCCGTTGTTGAATCTAAACAAGACTTGCGCAACTACATATTTAGGCTTATACTATCGATGTGGGATACGAAAGATTTTTGGCAGCGGAGGTGTTCTTTAATCCCGAAATTTATAGCTCAGATTTTTTGACTCCACTACCTGAGGTGGTTGATAATGTGATTCAGACTAGTCCAATCGATGTCCGTCGAGGATTGTATAAGGTATGTGTGTATGTGGTTGCCTTGGAATTTCCTGACGTTTCTCTTGATTTTTTTTTGCATCTACTTAACACTACGGTTTCCTTTGTTTCGTTTTCATGTCTCTTCTCCAGAACATCGTATTATCTGGTGGGTCGACGATGTATGACCATTTCGGACGGCGACTTCAGCGTGATTTGAAAACGATCGTGGATGATCGTCTTTATGCTTCTGAGGTAGCCAGTGGTGGATTAATCAAAGTGAGCAATGAACCATATCCGTAGGTCATCTGTTCTTGGATATAATGCACCAGCTGACTGGTTTGATTTGCCAATATTAGTCATCCGGTATGGATGTCAGTGTGATCACCCACAAGCGCCAACGTTATGCGGTTTGGTTTGGTGGTAGTCTCATGGCTTCAACGGTGAGCATTGAATTCACGAATGTTTTTCATGGCTTGAGTAAATTTTTGTTCTGATCCGTTAAATGTCGATGGTGGATCTTTTCAATCCTCTCTAGCCCGAGTTTTATAGCCATTGCCACTCAAAAGCTGATTACATGGAATACGGCCCTTCGATTTGCAGAAGATATCAAATCTTTGGCTCTGCTGTTTAGAAGCTGTATCTTACATTCATCATTATTTTAACCTTTTTCATATAAGATCATTTCATCAACTAAACCAAATCACCGCATATTTTTCTATTCATTTTCAGTGAAGACTGGGGTTGAAAGATAAGCAATACGTCAAACCCACCACGCTAGAGATCTTTGTTTGTTTGCATTTGTATGTAATTCTTTTGTTTTTTTGAGTAGAGAGCTTCTTGTAGACACTACCAGGACAAAACCAAGTTTTATATCTCAAAATGTGTTAGACCACTGAAAAGATTGAATTGTTTCAGATTACACACAATACAAAGCTGCCTATTCGGCCGTCTTTTTTGAATCTTATTGAAAAAAAAGAACAATACACCATGCATCACAATTTCATGTCACAAAGAGGGGTCAAATCAAGTCACATCCATAATCTTTTGAACAAATGATGCATGATAAGGTGTTTGATTTTAGAAATGGTTCATGACAATATATAAGTTTCAGTGTTAATCTGAAATCATGATTTTCTATCTAGCATGATTAATGTAACCAAAAGAATTGCTGTCCAATATAAGGAACAAATGGGTAAGATAATAGAAGACTAGACAAAAAAATGGGAAGTATGTAAGCCAACCATTCCAACTCAGATTATTAGAATGTGTCTGTTACTATACTATAAACTAACCCCTCAGACGTGCTGGGCCAACAAGTCCTTGGACTGGCCTGTCCAAGCAGTTGTTAAACATGGTTGTCCAACAGGAGGTTGGACTAGCCTGTCCAAGCAGATAGCTGTGCCTTTTAACTGCTTGGACAAGCCAGCTCAACAACTTGTCAGATGGCCATGTCTGAGAGCTGCTTGTACAGGCTGGTCCAAGGACTTACTGGACCCGCACATTGTAGGACTCTGTGGGACACAGTTGTTAATAAAAGTGAAAGTTCCCTGAGGGGGAAATATAAATTGCAGATAGATTGAAAAGCTATGACAACTTAAGGGTGGTTTGAAAGACCTGCCCGCTTATTACTATACAAATGTGTAAGGAATCTTATAATCAATATTTATTTAGGTGGCTGATGTAGGATCCTCTATCCTGGGAGACTTTTCTAGATGAATATGTATTTCTTATCTAAATCAGTAGAATGAAGTTCTGTAAGTCTTTCTAACTATTACAATAAGAATGAGAAGATGAAAGTCTGGAAGAAGAAGGAAAGAAAGAAAATAATAACTCACCTAACTCAGTAGAATGAAGTGCTGTAAGTCTATACTGAGTTAGGAGGGGGAAAGGGGAGGCCAGGGTTAAGTATCCTGGTGAGATTTGAAATGATGATGTAAGATTTGTGAAATCTGATCTGGGGCAGGTTTCACAGCTTTCCTGATGAAAAAAATGCAATGATCCAGGTCTTATCAGCTCAACGCTAGTCATGGCATCACAAGGTCACCACACACAACAACAAAAATCAAATACAACCAACAACCTGTTAATATGTGATCTCTATCACTATAATTTTCCTCTCTCCATCACCAAACCTCATTTCTTTTTCCCTATTCTTTTTCTTTTTCTTTTTCTCAAAATTTGGATCAATCATTAAGTTGCATTGATCCTCTCACCTGTGCATTATCTCTCAGCTATCTCATTCTTTGCATGATCCTCTATTTGCATGAACAAATCCATTGCGGGCCTCTTTCAAATCAAGCTCATCTCAATCACCCCACTCACATGCAAATGATCAGTCTTTCTCTTTATGATAACATTGATGATGACATCATTTGTCAGCACTCAGACCTTCTTCAAACTCAGGAATATATATATACTTCAATCTTCTGCTGCAAAATCATTGACAGAATTCAGAAGCAGTCAACTAAGCTTTCATCCTAGTAATATATCCGGACTCTTTGTCTGAAGTCATCCATTTCTTCCCCTTCCCAATGTCATCATATTCTTCTCATCCATTGCCTTCACTTCCTTCTCTTTCTTCTTCATTGCTATTACTCATTGTGTACTATCCTGTGTCTCTTATTGTTTAGTTTTCTGCCTTTTTAGCTTATTCTCATTTCTTGTGTATTTCCTATTGACATTGACATTTATGAAATATCACTCAAGTTTGTTCATTCACACAAACACCTCAAGGAGCAACAATATATAAGAATTATTATTACATAATCAAATTCTACACCCCAAAACAACCTAGGTCACTCACTTACACCAACCTCAAATTCCTTATGGTTTAGAATATATCAGTAGTTAAAGGAAACATACAGTACATGTACCCCATTATTACTTAACCACATACTACAAGATTACATAACCAGGGCACAGTCATTAAATAATACACCCTCATTTCATGATCCACATATCAAACTTAATCCATATATATTACGAGATCACATGCTTACACTATGTCCCAATCAATAATCAGACATTAAAAGATTTCTCTTTTGGTATGATCAACTTAATCAGTAAAATTTGGGTATACAATATTTCATCCACTCCCAATATAGTATTTCAGCAACCCCAATATAGTACGGGGTAGATTAAAATTACAAGTGTTTTTTTACATGGGATATCCCTTGTGAAAATGATGCCTTGTGAAATTGTTTTTCACCATGAGAAATTTATAATTTTACAGGTGATCCACTTTTTCTTTTGCCTTGTAAAAACTTCCAGTGTAAATTATCGCCTGTGAATTTGAATCCCAACCCCTGAGTGTGTAAATTTCCAGGGGATACCTTACAGGGTATGTGTGTCAGAGTGTGGTCACTTACAGTAGCTGTACTGTATTGATTAGCACACTGATAGATGATTCAAGGTGAGTTTTGACGGAAATATTCCCGTGAAAAGGAATCCTCAA
>LUKR01000347.1:0-21747 GCA_019395275.1 Puccinia brachypodii | reverse complement strand
TGCTGAGCTTGAATTTGCCTTCCACTTCACTGGATTCTTCAACCTTCAAGTCCACAATTTTCTTCCAAATCTTGGTAGCAATGGCCCAAGCAGTCTTGTCAGGATCCCATAAGCTGATGATCTAACTACCAATGTACTCAGGTTTTCCTAGGTTGACTGGACTCAATAGTACCAACCGACATGGGTGGTCTTGATTGTGCTGATAACGAATGGTCTTGATTGTGCTGATAACTAACAAAGGTGTCCAACAGGGTTAACGTAAGTACTTGAACCCAATGCAAAGGGTGTACGACCAGTTGATGGAAATGATGAAACAAGATGGGTATGGTGGCCAGGAGTTCAAAGGGTTCAGATAGCTCGCTGGGATTGGTTGAGGCGTGATGATTGAAGGTGGTATTGATCCAATTAATCCACTTGTCCAGTCCTCTCTAGATTGTCACTGGGTCTTTCTTTCCAACTTTCCGCAGGATTACTGCCCGTTCAGGTTTGACCGGACTGCCCTCCAAGCCGATCTTGAAGATATCTACCAAGTCACTCTCTCCTTTGTAGGTGGGTGGTGGGATGAACCGTTTGACCTTGGGAGCCTTTTTGTCCTTATTTTGCTTTGGTCCATTGGTGGCTGGCCCAGAGTCGGCATCCTGTTTATTGGTTGGCTGCTGAGACTTCTTGGCATGTTTCTTTTGGGTGGCTGCCAAAGCTGAGGAAGATATGGGTGCCATCCAAACAGCAATGCTCAATAAGTTATGGTCAACAGAGGATGGTGAGATGAGCTGGTTGACCAGGTAGTCACGCACTGGATGGAGTCTTGAAACCGGAGATGACCCAACCCAGTCACTCAGTTATCACAGCACCCCAAGATTGCATCCATCAGCGCTGATCAAACAAAACTATAAACATCCTCACCAACAAGCACAGCCCACATTTATGTATCCTATCAGGTTGTCGGCGATTGCTGTGTGGAAGAGTCAAATCTTGGCAGCATGCGGGATTTGGGCCCATTGGTGGATGGGTGATTACGAGATGCTGAGTAAAGTTTGGGTGCAAAGTAGGGAGAACGGGGTGGAGATGATGAGGACCCTAGCAAGCTAACAGAGGAGTTGTCATTTGATGAAGTGGCCTTTCCTTTGTCTGATGAAGAGGAGGCACTGCTTTGGTGCTCTGGGTGCGGCAGAGATACCTGGGAGGTAAACACAGGCTGCGGACTAGGTGCACAATCCTCGGGTGGGGCGGTTACGTTGGGATTGCGGAAGGTCGAAATTGAGCTGGAGGAGATTGAGGAAATGATGGAATCCTCAGCATTCATCTCTTCACTTGATGACAATGAGGGAGATGGACCTCCCCACCATCCAGCGGATCAATATTTGGGTGTGGAGTGTGTTTCTGGGTCATTGGACAATGTATGGGATGGGGAAGAGAGAGAACCCATGGCAATGGGCTGGGGGAAAAGGTTATTGGGTGGACCCAATAACGGTGAGAAAACTGGCTCTTTGGCGGGCGATCGTGAGATGGGATCCTGGGAGGAGTTTGCAGTATGCTGCAGGGAGATTGAAGCGGTAGAGGACATGCTTGATCAAGAGGAGAAGGAAACTTTAGAGATTGTTGTGGTGGAGGCCTGAGGTGGGAAGGTGCTATTATCTATGTGTTTGACCAGCTTTTGCCATGTTTTCAGGCCAAGGCAACAATTGTCCGCAAAAGGCTGGAATGCTGCAAGTAATTGGGGTGGTTAGCTCTAGGCTAGGAGGGAGGTTTGGTACATGAGATTGGAAATGCAAACCTTGTGGACTGAGCTGCTCCATAACAGTGAAAAGTGGAAGAACAAAGAGAGTGGTGAAGCCAATTTGACTCTTGACTTGCGCTTGCTTTTCTGCAGGATCTAGGGTCACAATACTGACAGGTAGGTGGAGATCAGCCTCTAGCGCTGCTTGTTGGGACCACTTGTTCAAAAGGCATGAAGACCACGTGATTGAGATGTGATGGGGCCATGTCTGTTCAGAGAGCATAAGGGGGGGATCAGTAAGCCTCTTATAGCCAGGTGATGAGGTGGGGAGATAAAGTGAACCTACTGAGTTAGAAATGTCTCCACACTTAATGAGTCCTGCTGTAATCAAGACCTTTGCAGCTAATTCTTTGTTGGGTTTATGGGGTTTATCTTGCGGAGATGTGCCCCACTTGGAGGCCAGGCGCTTCAATTCATCCACTATCGGAAAATGCCGCCCCAGGTCAGTTTCAAGGACAGCCCCAACCAGGACTTGCCTTTTAGCAGTCAGTGTGCCTATTTACCACTTTCCCAAGACCATGTTCTTGTAACATCCGGGTGAATGTAATGTGATAAAAATTCTCCAGCACGGCATCATTGGAGAAAACGTGGGAATAGGGGTTCTGGTGTTGACCTGGATAGAAGAAGTGACAAGATTAGTAGAAGGCGCTGATAATTGGGCACATGGAAGATAAGGACTCACCATGAACGCATTGCTCAGGCCAGGATGCCCAACGTCATGCCCAGCAGTAGCTAAGAGGAGTGCCCAAACAGTCATCTTGTCTAACAAGCGCCCAATACGTCCAACAGGCTGACGCTCCCACAAGGCTGTGTACTTGGGATCTGATTCCTTTTGAAAAACCCAGCCTAGGGGCTGCACAATACCTTTGTGGGAAAGCATGGTGTAGACCGCTTGAACGACATTGACCGCATGACAAAAGTTATGATAAATGTTCTGTTCATTGTACGCCACTTCGAGGTTGTCTACCAGGCTGTAAAGACACCTCCCAGGGTCCACCACTCCAAGGTCAGCAAGCTGGTGAATTAAGCTGGGAGTATACTCAAGGTTGACAGAGAGCAGGACATGTAACAAACAGCAAATCTGATCCGGAGAGAGGGAATTGGTGTGTGCTGCCCCTTTGTCTTGAGCTTGTTGGACCAAGACAGGAGAAGCAAGTAGGAACTTGGTCGCTAGGTTGAGGTTGTTATGAGTCCTTGCCAGTGCAGTTTCACAAGCAGACTGTGGGAAGCCCATGTTGACCAAGCTGGCAATCCTTCCTTTGTCCGGTACAGCGGGTGGACTCTCAGAGCCATAAAACAAAAACAAGCAAAGGGGCAAATCAAATGGAGGAACTCTATCACTATATTCACATGGATTATTAACATACCTTGATTGCAGCTGCAATTAACGGTGGATCAAACGCTGCCAATTGGCCGTCACTGATAGAAGATTGAGGATCTTGCCATGATTCTGAGGTCAAACCGGACCCATTGGGCCGGACAGGCACTATTCAGACTGTGAAACAAATCAAAGACGATTTCCAGTTGACGTGATTTCAACTCGATTCTGGTTGTGAATGTTTTTTGCCACTTCTGAGGTCAAGCCAGACCCATTGGGCAGGACAGGCACTGTTCAGAGTTGAAGGCGGGTTGAAGCCGAGTCAAAGGTGATTTGTTGAGGTTGGTGGCAGCATTCGTGTGTGAACTTGGTGGAGCAGTTCTACATTCTGGTATGTGACATGTACTCAGGGACCCCTATCACGGGTGAAATTCAAGTGGACACGGCTGCCAAGTCACCAAGTCGCCGATCAAAAGTTGTGTGGTTGAATTTCATTGTCACAATCAATCAAGAACAGTTGTCCCGGATGGAATCCAGTCACAGGTATTTACGTGGATTTATTTATTGTTATTATTATTGCCGGTGGACATTGTTACAGATATTAATATCCACTTGCCATTGCCAACTCAACTCCCATTTATTTAGCCCCCTATCAGATTCCAGCCCTCAGACCAGCAATCCAAAACGATGCTCAAGTTCTCCATAACACACTCGGAAGAAAACGACTCAAGCCATGTTCTCCCTTGCATCTCCCCTACCGGAAGATGTCTTGGTCAGGTCCAGCGCAGTAGGGGCCGCTTAAATTGCACTCCCTGCTTTGCCTAAGCGCACGCCTCTGAGGCGTGCATGGATGTGCACACCTCATTTGGAGGCGTGCACGCCCAGTGGGGGCTTGCACAGGCACGCACACCTCCAACAGAGGCGTGCGCGCCTTCACAGGCCCCATTAGCCCTGAATGGAGGGCCAATGGGGCCTGTGGTACTGTGCACGCCTCCCACTGAGTGCACACCTCTGTTGGAGGCGTGCATAGGCACGCACGCCCCAAACTGGGGCCTGCTCCCCAGCTTGTCGGGAGGCTATCCCGACAAGATGGAAAGCTTCCATCTCTTTGAGAGGCTATCCCAACGAGATGGAGTCTTCCATCTCTTCGGGAGGCTATCCCGACAAGATGGAGTCTTCCATCTCTTCGGGAGGCTATCCCGACAAGATGGAGTCTTCCATCTCTTCGGGAGGCTATCCCGACAAGATGGAGTCTTCCATCTCTTCGGGAGGCTATCCCGACAAGATGGAGTCTTCCATCTCTTCGGGAGGCTATCCCGACGAGATGGAAAGCTTCCATCTCTTTGGGAGGCTATCCCAACAAGATGGAAGCTTTCCATCTCTTTGGGAGGCTATCCCAACAAGATGGAAGCTTTCCATCTCGTTGGGAGGCTCTCCTGACCAGATGGAAGCTTTCCCTCTTGTTGGGATAGCCTTGCAACAAGATGGAAGCTTTCCATCTTGTTGGGATAGCCTCCTAAAGAGATGGAAGCTTTCCATCTCGTTGGGATAGCCTCCCAAAGAGATGGAAGCTTTCCATCTCGTTGGGATAGCCTCCCAAAGAGATGGAAGCTTTCCCTCTTGTCAGGATAGCCTCTTGACAAGATGGAAGCTTTCCATCTGGTCGGGATAGCCTCCCGACGAGATGGAAGCTTTCCATCTGGTCGGGAAAGCCTCCCAACAAGATGGAAGCTTTCCATCTTGTTGGGAAAGCCTCTTGACAAGCTGGGGTGCAGGCCCCAGTTTGGGGTGTGCGCGCCTATGCACGCCTCTAACAGAGGCGTGCACAGGTGTGCACGCCTTGGGCTTGGGTTTGGGCAGGCCCCACCTTTGCCAGTGAGGCATGCGCGGCTGTGCACGCCTTGGGCTTGGGTTTGGGCAGGCCCCACCTTTGCCAGTGAGGCATGCGCGGCTGTGCACGCCTCAAATCGAGGGGGGCGTGCACAGTTGTGCAGGCCCTGCTTGGGGCGTGCACAGTTGTGCAGGCCCTGCTTGGGGCGTGCACAGTTGTGCAGGCCCTGCTTGGGGCGTGCACAGTTGTGCAGGCCCTGCTTGGGGCGTGCACAGTTGTGCAGGCCCTGCTTGGGGCGTGCACAGTTGTGCAGGCCCTGCTTGGGGCGTGCACAGTTGTGCAGGCCCTGCTTGGGGCGTGCACAGTTGTGCAGGCCCTGCTTGGGGCGTGCACAGTTGTGCAGGCCCTGCTTGGGGCGTGCACAGTTGTGCAGGCCCTGCTTGGGGCGTGCACAGTTGTGCAGGCCCTGCTTGGGGCGTGCACAGTTGTGCAGGCCCTGCTTGGGGCGTGCACAGTTGTGCAGGCCCTGCTTGGGGCGTGCACAGTTGTGCAGGCCCTGCTTGGGGCGTGCACACTTGTGCACGCCTCAAAGAGGACGTGTGCGGCCCTGCACGCCTCAGATTGAGGCATGCACAAGTGCACACGCCCTGGCAGACCCGTGCGTTTAGTAAAATTGGGGTGTGCATTTAGCCAGCCCCAGTGCAGTATCGGCAATATCACACCTGTCAAAAAACAACATTCCATCCCCACACCATCCAAGTTATCCGTATCAACCAACCCTGGCAGACAAGCCTGCCACATCCAACGTCACAGACGACTTGAAGTTCTGCAAAGGTTTAATGAAAAAAGTCCACAAGAGGGCCTACAGCAAATTTGTTTGGCCATTCTATGAGCCAGTTGGTTGAGTTGTCTCTACAGATTTCTTTCTTAACCTTCAAATGATCTAGCTAACCCTTCTCAATCATGTAGATATTGTCAAGCTTGACATACCTCACTATCCCACATACATCAAGACGCCAATGGACTTGGAAATGATGAACAGGAAGCTGGAAGAGAGAGAATACCTAGACGGTGCAGCTTTTGCCAAGGACTTCCGTTTAATGTTACACAACTGCACTGTTTTCAATCCTTCTGGACCGTATTTCAAATGCAGAAAGCAGTTGGAAAACTTATTTGAAATCGAATGGGCCAGGAGGACATCTGGAGTTGTCCCATAGCCAACTTTGCCGCCACCAATCACAACTATCCCCCACAATCTAGCTCCGCCAAAGCCTCAAAAAGGCAAACAACGTTGCAAAGGAAAAAGCAAGAAAAAACACCGGCCAATGTTATGGCAAGAACGAAACAAAGCCGCTACAAATGAAAGACACATCAAAGCTCACATCTCAAAGCAGAATGGCAACATCATCAAATACCAAGACAACTTTGTCTGTTATACCAACAATGCCCAAACACAAAGCATCGCTGTTGTCAAATTTTATCCATTTTCCGACATGGATTCTAAAACTAAGGAAAATATTGCCAGTTAGCCAACAACTTACTCAACCATACAGAGTTTCAGAACCCAAACAAGTCAAATAGGCCGATGCTGGGTGGGAAGATGTACAGTTTGGGATGGAGGAAAGGTTACGACCAAGAGAGCCATATTGGCATCACAGCAATTGGCGCAAAGGTAGCAAAAGCGCCTGAAAAATTCAGGGATTTATTCCTTGAAACCACCTTCATCAATGACTTTATTGCCGATTGATTCCAAAACGTTTCTGTCCAGATGTATGAGGAGGTCAAGCAACATCATACCAATGCCCACGCTCCCTTAGTGAAAGGCTAAGTGAAAAGGGGGGCAGCTGCGGAGTTGCGGGTACGCGTACGAAGCAAGATATCGTGCTGAAAGTAGTATTTCAGCCGGAAAAAGATGATGATGAACAACCAGAAGAGAAAGAGAGGGCGGCTTATATGTGTAAGCCGCCAGAGACAAAAGAACAAGAGAAACAAGAAGACGAAAAGGGGCTTCTTGTGAGAATAGAAAGAAACCTCGTGACAAGAAGTCACGGGATCAAGGGGCGCTAGTATGTATACTAGTATAGTTGTTTACCCCCTGCGGCTGCGGCTAGATACAGCGGCGTATCTCCGGCTGAACGTCTCAACCGGGAGCGGGTAACGGCAACTAAGGGGTGGATGAATACTACTAAATAGTATTCGTCCCCCTGGCCGTTTGTAGCCCTGCTACACTTGCTTGCACCAATTCTCATGTCTGATTCTAACACTTTACATGTCACCTTTCATTCACCCTGGACAACTTTTACAATGAAGCTCACCCCAACAAGGATTTGTCTCCGTACACGTTTGTGACTTGGATTCCAATCAACCAGCAAACTGGCAAATTGGTGGAGGATCATTTTGAGGTAGAGGGGGGAGAATTTGTCTTTCCCAAAGACGGATGTGCGGTTGACTTTATGGGATTCAACGGCATATTTGAATGCACTTGGAAAGCCTCCAATCACTTTCACCACACACTTCCGTCTCTCACACCAAAGGGATCTCCTCACGCCCGATTGGGTATCTCATCCCAACTCCCTGAATCTGCGGAGAGGGCTCTCCAAACCCTTCAAGAATAAATACCTGATTACAAGAAGTTATGGACAATTAGGGATCTTGAAAAAGTGGTAAAAGATGCTGTGACAAAGTATGATGAGAAAGGAAAACTCAGAGAACCAAAGAAAAAGAAAAAAACAACCAAAGCCAAAAAAACAACCCAAGAAAGTTCAAGGCACGAGAAAAAATAAATACAACAAATAAATGAATAAATGCACATCCTGCTCTATTTCTCCCTTTTTTTCCATTATCAATTGTTTTTTTTTCCTATCACTGTGTTTTTTTTATCTTTTCGTTTCACTATTTTTTTTTCCTTTTTTGTTTTTATTTTGTCTTAAAAAGTATTGTTTATTGTGTTCGCCCTCTTCTGCCTTAATTCCACGACAATGTTCCCTTCATTAACAGAATAAACATCTTAGATAATACACAGTATCCAGTCTAAGTTATTACCTCCTTTATCCCCAGCACTTGATCAGCAATTCAGGCTGATAAGTCCCTTAGACCTTGAACCTTTGTTAGACTTATCCTTGATCTTCCACCACAACATCTTTCTTCAAGATTCCATACTCTTGTCTTGTTTTATTGCTCTCCCAGCACCAGATTGAGGCACCTATTCCGTCTCAAGCTCTACTTACCCCAAGAGTAGTTCCACAACATGGTGCAAACTTAATAGAATGTTATCTTTTGGTGAAAGATGGCGTGGTTTGGTTTGGTTGGAAGGGTACGAGGATGGAGGATGGAGGATTTATTTTCGTAAACCAAAAAAATATTTCATTTTTAAAGAAGGGCCTGCAAGGAGGGGTTTTTTGATGTATATTCAGGTATTTTGCAGTGCAGAGAATTTAGGTACCTTTAATCACTGGGGCCTGCAAGCAGGGGTGTTTATACCCAGGATTAATGATAAGGGGCTTAAAGAAAGGGATTTAACTCAATATTAAATTCCTATTAAGCTCCTTGTGACTTCTAAGGTTGAAAATGGGATGCTGAAGGCGCCTGAATTGGTGTTCCTTTGGTGGTGCATTCCAGCAGGGTTGACATAAATGAACCCCGTTTTTTGTTTTGAGGAGTACCTCCTGTATGTTTGGGGTACTTTTACATGGTGAAAGAGGTAAAATACAGGGCTAATGTAAGTGAGGTTCCCTAGGTCATTTTACCTTCAGATTCTGAATCTGAAATATTATTTTAATATTTCTTTCTTCTTCATTATTATTTTATGAATTTTTTATAATATTTTATTCTTATTTTGTTGCTAGGAATAATATTTCTGGATATTATTGCTAGTAATATTTTTATAATTTATTTATATATTTTGTTTACTTTGTTCAGGTTGCTCTGAATAAGTTGCCAGCTAACAGTTGAGGTATGTAGTTTTTCTATTTATTTTTAAGAAGAAAGTTGTGGAGGTAGTCCTCTACGCGGATAGGAAAGATAGAATAATAATCACAGCCTCCTGTGTATTGACTTGCCCTGAGGATGGACATTCTAAGTTAACTGAGTGTGTTACATAAGCTGTAGAGCATCCTTTATTCTGAGTGTGCTAAAACAGATGGCTTGACGCAATTCAAGAGCCCATGACAAATTATGAAATAAAGACCACCCATTATTTTATGAAGCAGAGTGATTTTACACAAAAAGTGATTCATTTCACATAAATATGTAGGCAGTCAATTGCAATTTATTTGTAGTAAACAGTCAGGTCATTTTTAAGAAGCAGTGCTTTCTGATAGTACACATCACAAAATTTATGTTATTATGTGGCCAGCCAATATGTGTTTTTGATATTTAGGGTATTCAAAGTTGAGATACATAAACTACATAAATCATAATTACATAGCTTTAGGAAATAAAAAAATATGTGCCACCCAAATATCCAAAAAGGAGCAAAACATATGTAAATATCCATTAAAAATTATCACTTAAAAGTTTCATAATTTCATGATTTTATGATTTATAAATTTATGAATTTCAACTTTGAATACCATAATTGTAATATTCCCAGTTTCACCAAAATAATATGTGTGGATTTTGCATTACAATATGTTAATTTTTGGGCTGCCAAACAGATCCTTGCCTAGCTTGGAAAAATTCATGTTTTCCAAATTTCCTGCTCTGATTTACTGTAATGTATCTGACTGCCACTGGACTATCACCATTAGGGAGGATGAGGTATGCTCCCTTGTCTAAGAGCCATGATCAATGAAGGTCTCTTGGTGCATTGTAGGAAAGAAGAATTTGTTTAATTTTTTCCAAGTTAATGGTGTTAGTTGTCTCTGACGGGTATTTGGTCTCTGACAGGTATTTGGGCTTCCCAGTACATGGTGTAAAGTGCCTGAAAGAAATTCAGGATCACAAATGTTTTGTCAAAGGCATCAACCACTAATGCAAACATGCAAGACCCTGTGTATGTAGTATGTGTAGGTAATCACATAAATGTGTAAAACAACCATATGTACAAATTTCTGGATAACATTGTTGTTTGACCTACTAATGAAGCAAAGATTTGACAGGCTCCTTGAAACCATTTGGAAAAACATACCCATATTGGAAAACCCCCCTGGCAAAAAGTTTCTGGATGAATATTTATACTGTGAATAGACAGATCATCCCCTTTATAGCCCCCAGAACCCATGCAAAAAATGACATCCTGCATCTTACTTTTCTACTCAGTAACAGGTTATGCCTTGGCCCCACCACATTTGTCTCCCATGTTACTGGTGCCCCACTCTTAGGATTTCAGTTTCTGCTTTTAGAAAGGTCAAGTGAAAGTATTTCAAGTTTGAGGCCATTTGGAATTCTCAGCAAAGTGCTATACACAGATTTGTCTTTTGCCCATTTTGGCAGCAAAACTGCTTTTGGCCTTAAATATTTTTGGAGTTGAGCCCCAATGAATCCAACATAGTTGGGACTTGTCCTTGATTCCCTCAAAGTGTATCTGGCAATGCTGGATCAGATTCAAAAGCTATATGGCAATAAGTCTGCATTTAACCAACCCTTCCATGGATCCTTTCAACCCCATATTGTTAATGTGAGTGGATATTTGAAAAACTTTGAAAATCTCAGCCACTCAGAATTCATGAACAAAATTCCATCCAGTATCCGTTTGCCTCCTTGGTAGCAGGTTCTGCCCATTCCCCCCATGCATCTTTCCTGTTATTGATGCATTGATGCCACACCCTCTGGATTTCAGTATGTCTTAGTCAAATACTCAACAATTCTCTCATACTTTCCAAAAAACAAAAACAGTACAACCCTGATTGATCTGGATTCTCATTTGCTTTAAAAGAAATAAATCTTGAATCTAGGTATGTATGGCTCATTTGCACTTCTCTCCTAGTGATGGCCAGGATTCTCAAAGGCCACAGTTGATTGTAGCCAAGTCCCCTTCTGTCCCACAGGGAGTTCTTTGCAGGGTACTGGGAACATGCTTGATACACACAAAGAGCTGGCTGAGGGCAGATTGCTTGAGCAAAATCCCACTTTTACGCCGGGTCAGCAGGTTTGTTTTCTTGTGTCTGTAGATGGCCGGAACACACATGCCGGAGGTGTAAATCCCCCAGGGCATCAGTCGACCAGGATCTGTCTCATCCCCCAGTGTGACTGCTTTAACACCGCACTGGGTTGGATACAAGGGTTTGCTCTCTCCCTCTCTCTGACACGGTCAGCGCAAAGAAAGCGCAACCAGGAACTCTGCCAGTACATTGCAATTTTTTTCAAATACAATCAATCAGATTCCACCCGGGAGGTGAAAAACAATTTGTTTGCTATCGTTGAGCAAACTGAGCCAAGTGCAATGGTGCCTGCTCCATTCATTCCAGCTATGTACACCAATGCTGACTGGTGAGGAATCTGGGAGCGGATGGGCATCCTGGCATTGTTGCATCTTTAGCTGGTTTGACTGAGCACAATAGGCAGATCAACCATTTTGCTTATCACTTTTTTCATGTGGCTTTTCCACTTTTTCAAGCCACGGTTTTTTTTATCTTGTGACGTTATGAGACCTCTGGCATAACTGGTTCTCCAGAGAAGCAACCCTTGGAGAACTTGTCCTGAGTCCTTCTGGAAGTACTAGCTCTCCACAAGCAACCAAAACCTGGCAGAAGTCCTCACTGGGAGAACTTGACTGCTGCTGTTCTTTGCGAAGAAACTACACTGGATGATGGGAAAAAATGAGAAATAAGAGACATCTGGTGATGGAGAAGGTGAGTTCTACCCCAAGGGTGGGCCAGGGCAAAATTTTGATGCATGTACTAGTGAAGACTATATCAAAGCAGGCAAGTAGAATATTGTGGAGCGCCACCACTTGATTGACAACGTAAATCAGAAAGGGGCATTTCTTTAATTCAGGCCTCCACATTTTACATCTCTTTGGACAGTAACCTTTCCAAAGCCTGTTTAACCACACCTTGCAAACGTTGACAAATCCTCCTGCCAGACCGGTCAACTACCTGCTCAAACAGGGTACGTAGTCAGTAACTTGGAGAAAAAGGCTTTCATCAAAGGTGGGCAAAGCAAACCTTGGTAAATTTGATGTTGAAAGAGTATAGTCTTAATTCCTCCTTCCAAAATTCCAAATACAACAGCCCCAATTTCACATACATTTGAGCACCGGAAAGCTGCTTCCATTCAGAATTTGAAGGCCTCTTTCTTTTCTCATTGGTTTCTATGAGACACTGAATAGCAATATCTAGTTGCCGGCTTGCCATCTCTAATTCATTGCGTAACCATAAGGTAGATTGAATCAAACACATCAGATTTGTGAGCTGTGCTTGTATACTGTGGTTGTGGCTGAAGGTATTTTCCTCTTCCTGTTGCAAGATTTCAGCCAGTCATCAGGAAACTTACTACAGAATCATGACTCATGTGGAATGCAAAAACTTTCAACGCAATCTTTACTCACCTGGAATACAAAAATGAACATGGCATTGAAGCCTTGAATAGCCAACTTGTTGAGATTGTATTCCCATCTGTGTGTTAAACCGTGAGCTCTTGTCAATAATTCAATCAGGTGCGGTCCGGATGAAAATTTGAGTTCGGAAGACAAGTCCATCACGGGCTTGTAACGCCAAAGATCAGAGCCACAGGGGGACAATTTGCCAAAAGTGGTAACCAAGTTAAAATCCCAAGGTTCTTCCGACTCCATAAGAAAAGCGGACGGTCTGGTAAAGGTGGTATGTGTTTGAATTCTTTTGCATCTTTTTTTATGTATTTAGAGGTAAACAATCTAATGAACTTCCAGATATTGAACACAAGCGCGGCGAGAAGCATGGCGACATTGCAGGTCAACATCATGTCAAAGAAAGCGGGTTGCTTCAGGAAGGGCACCAAGTGATTGAATAGGGACATCAAGTAATTGAAGAAGAACACCATGATACCATTGTAGAAAGGCATTTCTCTGTGGATAACTAGATGACTAATATTTAGATATGTAGATAAAGAAGCCAGGATGGTTTTGAAGAAGCACATCTCACGTTGGATAAATAGAGGGCTACAAATTGGAAAACTAGTTAAATACTTGTGGTTGAGGTTTCTTTGCCGATGGCTCTCTATCAGGTCATTCAAATCTTGCTTCCGGGTACATATGTACAGAGTGTCATGCCCTTTGTGCAGTCTGACTTGCCAAGTCCTTCTGTGTATGTATGACGTGCAATTGTTCCTGTGGGAGGACCACGGAAACCCCCCAAATTCGTACATTTTTTTTTTAGTTTTTGGCTTCTCAAGGGTCACTGGTGCAACTTCAGGGCTAATAAATACATGTACAAGATGCGCCTTTTCCTTATACATGTCCTAATGTGAAAACAATTCCAATTTGATGTATGGTTGAAAGTCAAGTTGGATTTTTGTTCATCTGGGTCTACATCACCCACATATTTGGAGGGTTTCCGGGGTCCTCCTGTGGGATCCTGTGGGAGGCGCCACCCAAATTTAATTCAATGACTCATAAATACATGTATCCAGATGCACCACCCAGCTGACCATACATATCACAAAATTGAAGCTCTTGAGCTACAACCCTGCTCTTGCTTACTTGGTTATGTAATTCAACTATTGACATTCTGGTTCTGCTGGTTTGGCGGTCTAGTCCCGCAAGTGGTTGGTTTCATCATTCCGACTGCAGCCCGCTGGTGGTTGACCCCTGGTTTCCTTGCTTCTCTGAACTTGCCATACCAGCCAGATTGTTTGCATTAGCGGCAGTCTCCCAATGGTAGGAGCCTGTACTCCGGTGAAGGGCAACACCGGCTTGGACTGGTATGATTGTGAGGTCCCCGCTGAATAAATGCAAAAGTCTTGACGCTCCCACACAGCTTAAGTTCACCAGGAAAGTGATTCTCAGAGACACCTTGATGTTAGGGAAGCGCCTGCAAGTGCCTTTGCGTTATCCACAATGGATATGAAGGAATCTGTGTTTATCCCACCATCTTTACAGGTACTCTAGCAAGGGATAGATGGGGTGGATAACGGGGAGCATAGGGGGGTATTTGGCAGGAGATCCAGAATCTCCAGATATTCCCAAGCCCAACAAGACCAACAAGGCCAAAAATCCTACATGACCCCCTTGCGTGCCTCCAAACACGCCCAAGTTTATTTTCTCCAGGCCACTTGGAAAGTGTCTCCCTATAAGTTACGATCTTACACAATTCTTTCTAAAAAAAGACGTTTTTAACTTAATTCATGACTCTACATGTTGAAAGAATTTTTTCAGCTTTAAATCCTTAAATTTACTTAATGACTCATCCGCTTGGTCACTACTGAATGGGCTATCCATAAACTTTTTGCAAAAAGAACATACATAACATTTTTCAAACAGAACAATGAGTAAAGCGCAGAAAAATAGAAGATGCAAACACAAAGAACAATGAGAAAAATGTGGGGCAAAAAAGAGGAGAAATAAAATAGAATTATCCATGTTGATGGTGTTGGTTGATTTTGACCTAGTTGAGTGGTTTGAAGATTGGGCAAGAGTAGATATTGAACTGAGGATGAAGTCATGCTGGCTGACAGTAGTACTTCAAGGGTAACACCCCAAAGTTTGTGGTTTCGAAAACAAAGCCTAAACATGATCAATTCAAAGCTGATATTTATTGTTTATATAGTCTATAAACAATAAATATCAGCTTTGGACTGATCATTGTAACTTGTTTGGTGTAGAAATGATTATCTATGTTCTTTTTGCAAAAATGTTATGGATAGCCCATTCAGTAGTGACCAAGCGGATGAGTCATTAAGTAAATTTAAGGATTGAAAGCTGAAAAAATTCTTTCAACATGTAGAAAAAAGTTTTTTTTTTAGAAAAAATTGTGTAACATCACAATTTATAGGGAGACAGGTCCCAAGTGGCCTAGAGAAAATAAACTTGGGCATGTTTGGAGGCGCGCAAGGGGGTCATGTAGGATTTTTGGCCTTGTTGGGCTCCGGAATCTCTGGAGATTCCAGAGATCCCGGAGTTTCTGGATCCCCTGCCAAATACCCCCCTATGCCCTCCTTTATCCAACCCATCTATCCCTTGCTAGAGTACCTGTAAAGGTGTTGCCCACAGGTGGATCCCACACCGTAGTTTCTTGAGCAGCAGTTTCAATTTCTGCTTGATCAATCTGATTTCTTGCAGAACATGAGAAAATGGGGCACTGACTCCCTCTCAAAGCAGTGAGTGCATCATGGGTCAAGGGGTTTTTTTTATCTTGAATAAGAAATTGTTCAGGGGAGCATGGTCAGCCCTCAGTTGTAGAATTGTGGCTGCCAGCCCCTTCTCCTGGTTGTTGAGGGCAGCAACAATAGCCCAGGTGTCTGGGTTGAATCTGATTTTTTTCAGTTCTGCTTCAGAAAGAGCGGGCCCGTCTCTCCACACAGAGCTGCATTTCTGCTTGAGTTTGGATAGGCTGGCCGTGATGGGTCAGGAAAGTTTTATGCGGGGAAAAGCTCCCCCTTTGAACAGTGCTGCTTCCTTTGCTAGCTCGTCAGCCCTCTTGTTAGCTGCCACCCCTTCCTGGCCAGGGGTCCAGTAGAGCCTGACCGGGATTCCTAAAGCTTTGAGGGATGATGAGTTGTCAGCGTAAGGGTTTTGACCCAAAGAGGGCACTTGCGAGCCTCAAGCTACCCGAGGTACGGGGATAGTGTTGGGGGATAGCTAACTGGAGGCGCTGTAAAGGAACCATCTCTCCAGCCTCCCCGGTCCTATCACCCCAACCACATGCGCAGCACATCTACCACAGGCTCCCCTCCAGCTGTGGACAGTCCATGGACAACATTCCCCTCTTCACTGAGCCCTTCCGGGAACTCCTCCATGAATGTCAAAAGAAAAACTTTTTAGCCTGCTCATTCAGATGGAGGGCAAGATGGATAATGAGAAAGGAGTGGAAGAGAGAAGTTCAACATACTTTGATCTGTTCTTCAGTGATTCCAAAATTGCCACCGTCTTGAGCATTATATTCTATATCATCACCACCTTCCATCCTCTTCCTACGTTTCTCCTCTGGGATAGCCCCAACTAGGTTGTGTCATTCCAATGTTACATAGGGTCATCTTATTTAAGTCACAAATTTAACCAATGACCCTATGTAACATTCACCCCGGGCAAACCCGGGTCCCGATACCCAAACAGGTTGCGCGGTCCTGTACGCATGTCAGGTGATGGAGGACCTGTCATGCATACAGGACAGCTAGCGCGGTAGCCCACATGCAGCTGTTGTACAGCTGACATGCATTGTATGTACATGTTTAGTCACCCACTCAAGTGCAAAACAGGAATTACATACTCATAATCCCTTAACCCATATCACATAATCTCTTAACACATAGCTCAAATCACTGCACATACATGCCGCATGGAGCGCACTACACACAGTCACCATATAGTGTGCATACATATGCATTTGCGTATGCATTTATTACACATTGTGCTTGGATATGAGAATAGAAATATGCATATTAATGGGAGCCCATCAATGTTTGCCGAGCGGCACGGGAGAGTCAGCACCTGTCAGCACCCTGTTGCTCACCAATGGTCCCCCACCATACAACATACTGTACAGCATTATCACCCGCACACATTTGAATACCCACCCGCTCCTACCAAAACATATCAAAATAAACATACAACCAACCTCTCAACAACATCTAAAAATGAATCCGAACTTTGCCCGAGCTTCAACTTGTGCTCCCTCCTTTTCCAACATCCCATCGGCTTCAACACACGTGCCTAACCAGACTCGTAACTTTTCCAACATCCCATCGGCTTCAACCCACGCGCCTAACCAGACTCGTAACTTAATCCAGAATCTGGATCCCAACTCCGATTTCAGTCGTCTCCACACGGTTGAACAAGAGAACCAAAAGTTAAGGGAAGAAGTTGAATTGTTGAAATCCCTCTTCCACAACGTTGCAATCAGCCAAGGGAATACAAGCAATCCGGCTCCTTCTAGTGCAACTCCACCTGGCAAGAAGCGCCAACCTGTAAACTCCCTAACCCCCCAAAGCTTGAAGAAGAAGGCTAACTCCTCAAACCATGACCTTGAGAATATCGAGCTTGACCATGTTAGCAAAAAACTGCTCGTAAGTTATTCTCCGTCAAAACTTGCTTCAAGACCATGTACTCACCAATTCCACATCATTTCAGGCCGCCTGCTACAATCTGGCACGCTGCTTGATGAACCGCGAAACCGCCACTTCCCCGGTGCCCGAGCCCCCGTCCGTACTTGAGCGAAGAAAAATTGAAGGTTATTTTGGGGTTTCATCAGATGCCACTCCGCCTAGTGATTCTGCTGGAATAAGGATTCAACAGCGAGACCTCGTTCCAATCTCAAGCACCCCCAAAATCAACCAAGATTACATCGATTATATTCACAGGACCATGTGCCGCTGGGGTATAACACAATTCACCATGGATTGGGACAAACATTACGACGACCGATTCAATCAAATCATGTGCCAGTTTTTTCTTTGAGTCTGGAAATGGGGCCTTTCCTTTGGTCGATTTGGTCCTCTCATTCAGAACGAAGCTGCTAACTTGGACATGGACGAGCTAACCCTTATGGCCATTTATTGGCGACACACCAAGAGCTTGCGCCGATACTACAAGCGCGGTCAAAAAGGCGACGAGACCTTGGCTACTGACCAGGCCAAAAATACACAAAGGCAATTGTTAAAGAGGGTGAGCTCTTTCTTCAGCATTTCCGATCACTCTCTTTGTGCCAAACTAACCTTATTCCCGATTCAGAAATCGGTTCTATGTCAGCTCTACCTTCAAGAACAGGGTGTCCACATGAGCTTCATCAATCCTTTTGACGACAGAGATGCAAACTCCGATGACGAGACTGTTATCCAAAACGGTACCCCGCTTTCTTTACCGAAATCGCCTGCTTGGCGCTCTCAGAAAGCTACCAAATTTGTCGACTGGATTGAAGCTAGGCGTTGATCCCAGCGCGTCTCAACCTCCACACTTTGTAAGAAAATGACATACGGTGAAGGCAACTATGCGCCCATGTCAAAGACCCCACCTGCCCATTCACGATTCCGAAGCCCGCATCCCAATTGGTCGCCCAGAAGACTGATACGCACCAGAGTTCTTGGCTACCCTTAGCTTGGCTGAAAAGAGAGCCCTGGCAATTCGACCTCCAATCTTCAGCAACGCAACCAACGGCTTTGACTACGTCCTTCCCAAAGTTCCAGAAGAATTTCACGTGTATCCTTCCATACCACACATTCACACCGTCACCCAATCCAACAATCAAGGTGACTCTTCTGATTCTGACAAGTGTGAATTTGAGAATGGTGAAAATCCCATTGTTAAGATTGAACAGGACGACGAAATGTTTTGATCTTCCTGTTTCCTATCTATAGTCTGTCTCTATGTCTCCTTTTTACATGTCAAGTCAAGCTAAACCCACATTCCTTTATCCACACGCCTATGAAACTCAATGTCGTATTTTTTCCCCTCTCAATTAGTCAGCCTTTCTATCTATGTTATCTCAGGAGTTTACGTCCTCTTATTTCTCAAGCTCAACTGCAAAAGCTAAATTTACATTCCTTTATCTACAACACTCTCAAGTATGTGAGACTCCAGATCTTGTTTTTTTCCCTCCTGTGATTTCCAGATATTGTTTTTTTCCCTCTCGTGATTTGTGAAATGAAGATAAGTGATGCTTTTCGTTTGATAATCTTGAGCCGGGGGGACATAAGTCCCATGATTAGTCTTTGAAAGAGGGTGGTTCATTCCTTTTTTGAGGTTTGCATGTCAGTCAAACCAACCAGGCAAAAAAAGGACATGCAGGAGGCACTGCACGCCCCAATTTTCTGGGAGTGCACTGCAAGCTGCATGCCAGTCCCAGAACACCCACCGGCTGCCGCGCGCCCTGAGGGTGCGTGAAACAGTCGTTCGCGGGTGTACCATACCTGCACACCTGTTTTGAGGGGGACTGGCAGCTGTACCTTTTATATGATGGCTTGCTGTTGTACCCTCCAGCTGCCCGCAAGCGGTATTGTTATCAGTCTGTTTTCTTTTTTTTTTCAAAAATCAAGCTATATTGAATTCATGTCATTAAGAAAAAACAATGACAACAGAATAAAATGAAATGTAAAAAACATCAACAAAACAATATATCACATAAAATTTTCATGGCGACTACGGCTAAGGGACTTGACAGCAATTAGATTATGCTCTGTGTTAAATTGCTGCGAGTCATGTCAAAAAGTTGCAGTGTGATAGATGACATTATGTGGCATGATCATGTTGCAGTGTCGCAATCCGTCTTTTTCTGGAAGTATTGGTGGATCATAAAACAAATGGACATTCAGGTCGGGACATAGAGCTTTGTAAGGATTCTTGCCTTGATCTCGAGGGGATAACTTTTCAAGCCTTTGAACACAAAAGAATGTAAGAATCTTGTATTCGCCCTTAACATGCAGAAGGATCTGGAAAATCTTATGTATCTTCCCAAAACAAGGTGTTGTTACCTGGGGTGCTGCAAAATATTTGATTGAGCTGGAACCTTTATCAAGCGAGTCCGTGTAGGTCAAACCCAAGCGCTTGAACTGGCGGATGGATTTGGCAAGCGTTGGAACAGGTACTTCGTGTCGAGAAAGGTTTCCCCTTTGTTTGTATTTGCTGACATACTCTGTACCACTAGATTGATCTTGATTTGTTCTTAGTAGTTCAATTAATCTCGCACAAAGATAAGGCGGAATTTTGAAATCGTTCTTGAACTTTGACAGGAAAATTTCATCAATTTGTAGTCGTTCATGTCTTTCTTCATCAAATTCGCCAATCAACTCCTTTTTTTGGCTCAAACGCGGAGCAAGCTTTACAAGGAGCGGCGGGAGTTGAGTAGATTCCAATAGAACCCCGAGGTTTGAAGCTCTTCCTGCATGCTTGAGAAGAGTGTAGTCGAGTTCGGCTGTAAAAAGAAGCTTATTAATATTAGTCAATGTATTACGGGCTAAACAGAATGATATTTGACGAACCAATCTTATTGTTTGTTGAACATTTTTGGAGTATTCCATTAATCTGTTCAAAGTGCCAGGAAGCGAGAAAATTAAGCGGTCCAAAATTGTCAGACTGCCTAGGAACATGATACGCCATGTGGTGATTGGGTGTAGGATCAAGATGTAGATGTGATTCAGCAATGTTGGATCGGTACGAAGTTAAGTGAAAGAGATAGCGATGGATCTTGTTCTGATCAGTGGTGTAATCCATTGCGATCTCAGTTAGCATGGCCAGGTGATACCAAGAATCTACCAGTTCATGTTGATGACTTTGGTCCAACTCCACAATGGCAAAGGGCATGAATACAGTGAAAAACGATATCCAATCCGCCAAGCAAACCTTGCCAGCTGAAGCATCCCCAAAGATTGGTGATGGCCTGTTAAGCCACGATGGTATCTTGGTGTGTTTTATCACCCAGCGGATCTTGGCAAGATCTTTTGCGGAGAAAAAGCACAAATCTTGATCGGTTGGGGCATTGGCTTGAATGTCGTCATCAATTTCCATGAGAGCGTCTTGCAACGAACGCAAGTTGATTCCAGAAATGTTGTCGGGAGGAGAATATCGTTCATCTTCTCTCAATTGTTTGTAGTGGTCTTCGTTGAAGTAATCTTCAGTTGAGGGCTGGCCGTATTCTATAGGTTTCTTGTCCTTCAACTCAAGTGCGATTTCCTTGAGACACCAAACTCTCATTGCATGCCAAGAGAGCATTCCTGATAAAAGATGCATGGGTTTGACCACCCTAAACATTGTTGGATCCCAGTAACTCAGCTCATTTAAGATCAACCATCGAACTCCAAACGCCTTGAATGTCTCTTCTCTTTGCGCATGTGTTGTAGCGGATTTCCAGGTCTCTGATTCAGCTCTGTGACCTTTGATTGTTCTCAAGGGCCAGGACATGTGATTCAGATTGTGATTCTTAGACTGAGGAAGATAGCAGAAAGAACAGAACATTTTGGCACTGTGTGATGCATAACTAATTAACTTTTGGATAGCTGGTAGGTCGCACACAGCAGCAATTAGAGCCACTTTGACAAGGAGTCCATTGGGGTAGGTTTGGGTAGGTATCGTAAGTCCAGGGAGCCACAGACTTTTGAGCTCATCAACAAGGGAAAATAAAACATTGTTCATTTGGAGTACAGTCGGCTCGGCGGGTCCAGGGGTTAATCCAGCAAAGAAGAGGTTCTGGAGCTTATATCAATGACTAGCAGGAATCGAGAGGCAGAATAAGATGATGACTCCAATACTCTCGTGTTTTCCCGATATCTTGTTTCCTTGAGGATTGAACCAATCAACATAGATTCCAAAGGAGAGATTCCCGAATCGCCAATGGAAAGGTTCTCCGTTGGAATCCTTGAATGAGGACCAAATCTGCCCATCCCAAATACAACGACGGAAGCTAGGATCGCTGGAAGATTTGGATGGGTTGATAGATTGCCGTAATAGATCTTCAATGCCCTTGCGTTGGACAAACTTGGTTATCCATGCCCGGAAGCTCTGTGTTGAGTACTGTCGAATGGGCTGTTTCTCGTGATTGAATAGTTCTGCGTTACATTTACGGCTACGGGGAGTTTCCTGGTGATCACAAAGTTCGAGTTTCACCCCTGATTCGAATATTTTGAAGCATCTGGGGCAGCATAGAATACAGCATATAGATGGTTCAATCTTCAACCAGTCTATTGTGGTTCGAACATCAAGCGGGAAAGTCGGAAGGATGGTGTTGTTTTTGTTGTCGTTTAATGTCAGCCACAGAGCCC
>LUKR01000346.1:2151-21768 GCA_019395275.1 Puccinia brachypodii | reverse complement strand
GCCATGGGATGGGATGTTAGGATGGGCTGGTGAAGTATGGCTACCTTGGTTGGGGTTGACATTGGCTGTTTCAAGTGGAGGAAGTGGTGAGTCATTTGTTGAGTTGCTGGAGTTGTCCCTGTATTGTTGATTTGAGGGATTGAGGTCACCTGTGTTAGACTGATTGTTAAGAGACATTGTATTTGTAGGGTATGTAGGGTATGTAGGTTGTATGTTGTGTAGGTTGTAGAGGAAGAAGAAGATGATATGTAGACTTGAAAGAGGTAAGGGAATATGGATTTGTAGGTAAGAGGAAGATAGAAGAAGAGGAGTTATGGAGGGGGAGAAGAGGAGAACTACTGTAAGTGGAGGGTTGATCCTTGACTCTGGTAATAAGACTGATTAGACTGAATTAATGAAGGAAGGAAAAGCCACTGTTTGGACCCCACTTGTGGAACTACTCTTGGGTGAGATAGAGCTTTGAAGGGAGATAGTAGAAGCTGATAAGAATTCTACTAAAGGTGCTGATGAAGCTGCCTTCCTGGACTAAAGCTAGGGTGAGGGTAACACTAAGAAAATAAAGAAAAGAATGTGGCTAATCTCTTCTTCACAGTCTTGGTGATGCTTATTTTTAATATCAGAGGGACTCCACTGATGAGTATGAGAGAGGAGGGAGGTGTAGAAGGTATGTAGTTGTACTGTTTATGTTTGATTGATGACTTAATTCAAAGGACTAGTTAGAGGACTTATTCAAGGACTAATGTAGGACAGTTGAGGACTAAAAGGACTACGTTAGAGGACAGTTAGAGGACTATTGAGGACTGTTAGAGGACTATTGAGGACTGTTAGAGAACAATATGTTGGAGGACAATAATCAATGAGCAGTAGTAAGTGGATAGATAAGTTGGTGGATGTGGAACAACAGAGGGATACATGGTTTATTTATAATGAACAATCTTCTAAGATGAGCACAACAAATGATTGGTTATGGGAAACATGTGTACTTGCAAGTTATTTTTACTGCTCATCCTGGATGTTTTTGTTTCTGGTTTTGTGTACTCTTATCCTGTTACTAGGTTGGTTGTTCCTGTTGTGTACTTTGATCCCTGTGAGTGCTTTTGTCTGGATTGGTCTGACCTCCTCATGTGCAGTTGAGTTGAGTTGTTATGTAATTGATGGATGATTACTGGTGTTCTTGTTGTCCAATTGTGTCTGGTACTTGAGATGGCCATAACTTGATAACTAGTAGGATTTTGGGGTTGGTGTGAGTGAGTGACATAGGGTGAAATTGGGTGTAGATCCCAATTCTGTAATAAGATTGTATGATTTGTTGCTCCTTGAGGTTTTTCTGGCTATGTATTGGTTACTGTTTGGACAAAATTAGAATCACCACACCATACCCTTTGAGACCAGTCAGGTGTTGTGTGAAGTGTGATGCCATACTATTCACAGGAGAAAAAAACTCTCTTTTCTGCAGCCAAGGCAGGATCACTTTAGAAAAACCACCTCCACCACCTGAATTACTCCAGATGTTCAAAGATGCTACTCTTGATCATTCAGCTCAGGGAAATCAACTGATTAAGTCCATTCACTTGATAAATAGCAACTTTGCATTTACATCTCTTGGAGTCAATGCTGCAACCAGATCTGCATTGAACAATCAAGGCCAAGGTATATATACAGTTAAGGTGGAGGGGACAATTCACCACAACATTGGTAGTTTGTTCCCACTTTCACAACAGGTCCCCAAATTCTTACAGCTATATATATATTACACAGCAAATGAGTTGGAAAACCAAATGGTTAATGGTTGAGATCTAATTCCAGAACTGATTTAAAGAATACAATCAATACTTCACCATCCCAATCCTCTCATACGCCAGTTTGAACATGTTGCATCTGAAATAACCTCAAATCGTTCAATCAGGCTCACTGATAATGCTACAAATGGGGATTGAAGAGTTTATAACCTCCCAACTGGTGACCAAATTGCTACAATATGGGTAGCAGTTAAGCATGTTTTCTGTCAGCCTTTCCACTGAGCTATTATTATTCTCTGAAATTTTTTCATAACTATGTGAAAGGTAATGATCCTTCAACAACAGAGACAAGGGATGTTATCATCAAATATTGTGATGCAAATATGTCAAGGATTTCTGAATTGCATCAGAAATATGACCCTCTCCATTATGTACTGTTACATTGAAATGGAGAACTTGGATGGAGCCCTGCACTCAAGGAAGAAATGGAACTAGCAACTGCCATGAATTACTATGCCTATTGTTTGATGTTTTGGCATGAAAAATATGCTCTTCTACATTGGGTTGGCTGTCTTTTACAACAATACTGCATGGATCAATATGTCAAAATCAAAACTGAGAGGTTGCTGTACATCACATTGAATCAAAAGGACTTTTGTGTGGAACAGTTCTATGGTTTTGTGGATGCTTATCAAAATGGTGCTCAAATGGGCCATCAAACAGGTATGTATCCTCACTTCCCTTTGTGATGAATACTTCTTCACCTTCTAATGTGATTTCCTCTGGAACAGGTCGCACCATAGTTTTGCCTGCATCTTTCATTGGTGGCCCTTGTGACATGAAAGCAAGGTTCCAAGATGCCATGGCTTTGGTACAGACCATGGGAAAGCCCAATCTTTTCATAACAGTAACTTGCAACCCAGAATGGACTGAAATAAAAAACAACCTCCTTCCTGGACAGTCAGCACAGGACAGACCTGACATTGTGACACAGGTATTCAATGCAAGGCTGAAGAAGATCTGCAATGAAATTTTCAAGGATGGAATTTTTGGAAAAACAGTAGGCCAAACACATGTCATAGAATTTCAGAAGAGAGGACTACCTCATGCCCACATCTTAGTGATTCTGGAATCACACCACATACCAAGGACTACTGAACATTTTGATCAGATTGTCAGAGCAGAAATACCCAATCAGATTACTGAACCATTGCTTTACCAAGCAGTATCAAGGCACATTGGACCCTGTGGACCTTACAACACAAATGCTCCCTGCATGGTTAATGGGGTTTGCTCAAAGAAATTCCCAAAGGCTTTTTGTCCTGAAACTTTCATCAATTAAAATTCTTATCCGGTGTACAGGAGAAGGCATGATGGACCAACAATCCAGAAAGTAAACAACAACTTTATTATTGACAACCGTTGGGTGGTGCATTACAACCCATACTTATCAGCAAAATTCCAATGCTACATCAATGTGGAAATTTGTGCAGAGATTTCCGCAGTGAAATACCTGTACAAATATGTTTACAAAGTTCATGATAAAGTAGTCTTGGATTTTGGAGAAAATATTGATGAAGTCAATAGATTCAGAGATTCATGCTGGGTAGCAGCTCCTGAAGCATGCTGGAGGATTTTCTCTTTCAATTTGTCTGCAACTTATCCCTCTGTAAATTGTTTGGACATCCACCTGCCTCATCAACATTGAATAAAATTTTCTGAGGATGAACAATTGGACAATGTAATTGAAAGAGGTGCTAAAGCTAAAACTATGCTCACAGGATATTTTGCAAGGAATCTAATAGACCCTGATGCAAGGTTTCTCCTATATGCTGAATTTCCCAGGTACTATATGTGGAATGCCAATAGCAAAGAATGGAAACCAAGGCAGAGGGGTAGTTCAATTGGGAGAATCTATGCAGTTTATCCTTCTGATCCATAGAGATGGTATTTACGGCTATTGCTAAATCACATGAGAGGTGCAACCTCATTTCAGCATCTTTGTATCTTTGAGGGACAAATCTATAATAGTTTTTGTTCAGCTGCTTTGGCCCGGGGTCTCTTGGAAAATGATCATTATTTGGAAGCCACAATGGCTGAAGCAGAGGAATCAATGACACCATATTATTTAAGGAATTTATTTGGTATCCTTTTAGCAACATGTCAACCTTCAGACCCTCTGTGTTTGTGGAATTTATCCTACCGCTACATGACTGAAGACTGGACCCATCAGGGGTGTCAAGATGATTCAATCATGACAAATAGTATTATTGAAGTGATCAATCCAATTCTGCTCCAGAATGGTCTCCAACGGGTGGATCTATCATTTCCTGATCTCCCAAGATATGTCATGTCTGTTGGTGGAAACAAGCTAAACAGGAACTGGATGTTGGATGAAGAAAGGGCAAGCTTTAATGTGGACCCAGTTGAAATTAACAATGCAAATAATTTGAACAATCAGCAGAGATCAGCCTATGATCAGATCATCAATGCATGTTATTCAGAAAAGCCTGCTTGCTTCTTTATTGATGGGCCAGGGGGCTCTGGAAAGACTTTTCTGTACAACTGTTTACTGGCAAACATGCAATCAACCCAAAGAATTGCTGTTGCATGTGCTGGGAGTGGTGAGCTCTAATTTTTCAATTCATATGGATATTCAACCTACCCCATTTTGATTTTTTATTCCTCTGAGCCAACAGGAATTGCAGCTATGAAAATTTCATATGGCAGGAACAACTTCTTACTGGAAACTGTGTGATCAACCCAAAGAATTGCTGTTGCATGTGCTGGGAGTGGTGAGCTCTAATTTTTCAATTCATATGGATATTCAACCTACCCCATTTTGATTTTTTATTCCTCTGAGCCAACAGGAATTGCAGCTATGAAAATTTCATATGGCAGGAACAACTTCTTACTGGAAACTGTGTGATCAACCCAAAGAATTGCTGTTGCATGTGCTGGGAGTGGTGAGCTCTAATTTTTCAATTCATATGGATATTCAACCTACCCCATTTTGATTTTTTATTCCTCTGAGCCAACAGGAATTGCAGCTATGAAAATTTCATATGGCAGGAACAACTTCTTACTGGAAACTGTGTGATCAACCCAAAGAATTGCTGTTGCATGTGCTGGGAGTGGTGAGCTCTAATTTTTTCAGATTGTTGATGCAAGCATTGTCAACTCTTACTGCTGGAGATACTTTCAACAAAATATTATCAGCCTGTCAGTTAACATGCGTGCTGCTGGGGATCCTGATTTTCAGCAATTTCTATTATCTATTGGAAATGGTGATGGTATCACTCAATCTACCCACTTCCATGGTCATTCAAGGGGGCTCTCAGGAGCAAAATTTGGATCATCTCATTGAGCAAATCTTTCCAAATATGACCACCTGTTTCTCACATCCACAATACTTCCTGGATAGGGCAATTCTATGCTGCAAGAATGTTTCAGTGAACCAAATCAATTCTAGGATATTCGATTCTATTCCTTCTCAGGGGAGAACTTACAAAATCTATGATTCTGTAGAGGATGATCCTCAAAACCTATGTTTGCAAGATTATATCAATGAGTTGACCATTTCAGGCTTCTCCCCTCATATTCTGACATTGAAATGTGGGGTTCCAATCATAATGCTCAGGAGCCTAGATCAGATATCTGGACTTTGCAATGGAACCAGGTTGATTGTGGAAAACTTGGGTCCAAATTTTATTCATTCATGAGTAATCTCAGGTAACACAGTCAATGATTTGGTGGCCATCTCTTGCATCCCTTTCATATCTGACCCAGATGAATGTGGACTGCCATTCAAACTTATATGCAAGCAATTTCCAGTTAATCTGGCCTTCTCCCTGACTATCAATAAATCTCAAGGTCAAACAATTGGAAATGTTGGGATTGCACTTCACAATCCTGTGTTCAGCCATGGTCAGCTCTATGTTGCTTTGTCAAGGAGCAAGTCAAGCCAAACTACTAAGGTACTAATTCCTCAGCCTGAAAATGGGCAGCCTTCATATGAAACTTCCAATATTGTTTACAAGGAAGTCCTCTCACGTGTTCAGAGGTTATGATTCTCCCTTATGAATTTTATTTTTGTGTATTTGTTCCAATCTACTTGGCCTCATTCCACTCAGTTTTCACTTAACACATGATTTTTATCCCATTTACTTGATATATCCACCACCATCATGTTATGTTATACTAACCCTGAATCCTATGATCATCAAAAGTTGAAAAAAAAAAAAAAAGAAATTGTTATGATGTGTCCCAGCAATCCACTAACCTACTATTTTCATATCCTTTGCCTTACACAAACTGGGACTTTCACACCCTCGTGACTATCACAGCCCCTGAAACTCCAAAATTGGGGACAATGCCCTTCTACAAATAACTAAAAGAATGGCCTCCTGGAGCCAAACAAACAATTCAAACTCAATGTAACATTGGCGTCAATAACAATTCAAAAACTGTTGCGCAATGTATCCCCGGCATCAATGGTAGACCTCAACACCACCCACAAGGTTCAAATAATACCCCTCCCCAAAATTGGGGGCAAATACTAGTGAATAATAGATACTCTCCACCCGGACTCATCTCCGAGGTGGAGGTAGTATCGTGGCTGCGGCGAGGCTCAGAGTGCGTAGCCCCTTTGGGCTACAACAGAACGGAACCAACGTGCAGCACAGCCCTAACTTAACTAATTCCCTCCCGACGGAGGTCGCGAAGCGCCCCCTCCGGAGGAGAGGGTCCCTGCGGGACGGCGTCCCCTCTCCACTGAGGAGGGACTTAGTTAAGTTAGAGCACAGCCCGTTATTTGCACAAATCCGGTTTGAAGTCTTCACTCGAATCCGTTTTATTAGTTTCTAAATTCAGGGACACTTGTCAGTCGGACTCGAGGGCGGATGGGTCAGATGGGAACGGACAAGGTGTAATTGGGTGCTCGATATGCAGCCGCGGCTCGGAGTCATAAGCTTCGGAAGGGGTCGTGCTCGCGTTGATGCCAGCTTCTTACATCCTCGCAAGAAAAGAGTAAAAGGATAACAGCTAAGCCAGTAAGAGAAACGGCACGTGGATCCTTTGGGGACAAATCTCTGCCACCTCCTGGTAGCTTGCCAGAAACTTTCTGGCCGAGTTCGCCAGCCCCTATCGTGTGGATTTGGACCCACATCAAAGCGCTCAAGACATCTCCGCCAGCCTGCGGCCGTACCGCACCGTGCAGTCCCCTTTGTATCCCGTGTTGAAATGATTAGGAAGACAGTGCTACTCGTTAGCCGAGCGCTAACCCACGCTAGCTCATGAGACTATTATGATTTCAAAAGTACAGAAAAGGGAGAATGTCACGATTTACTGATGGAGTCCTGACTGTGACACATGATCCACTTGTGCTGAATTGGACAATCTGGGTTGAGTCCCTAACTTTTCAACACGACCTCTGGTTCAGCGTGCGAGCCTGACGGATGTATCTGGGAGAGCTATGAGTGCGAATCTGGCCGCCCGCTTTCGGCCATGTTTGAACATTGGAGGCATATATTTAAATATTTTGAATGTATCACCGACCCTGGAAAAACCTTAACAACCGGAGTGCCGCCCACTTCAAAGCATTACGATCAATCAGCTTCAGGTGATTTAAGGAGCTGGCGGTTGCCGATTCCCAGCCGCATACCCTCCCAACACACATTCCACAGGTGCTATCTTTGGTGGCCATTCGTACTTTGTGCCCCCCAAACTTTCCGTGTCTGTGAACTTGTAAGTTCAAGCCAGCAAGATGTTAAAACTGGCCCTCGCCCAAGTGCCATTACTTATTGGCAGTGCACTATGTCTACCTTCTCTATCCGGAAATTGTGAGTCATTCCTACCCAGTTCAAAAAACACTTGGCAATGCGGCGCAGAGAAAGACTAACTGAGATTGCGTCCCATTTATTCAGCTGGGATCCAATCGCTTTCTGCTCTCTCTCAGAGGTCGACACCGGAACCGGCTCCGGTCCAAACAAACGTTGCGTTTTCTTTTGAAAAAACCGCGACATTGGTATACGAAGTCCTGAACCGCGTGGCGAATCACAGGTCTGTGGAATCTGCAACAGTTCTGAAATTTAATCACTTTGGCCAAACCCCTATTCACTGATTTTCTGTTTTGGGTTTTGAAGTTGGGAATGGGGTGCACAGGCTGAAGTCATCTTTGAGAGACGCTACCCGGCGTATAGTGTTTATTCCAACACACGCAAATTGCCGCTGTCTCCACAAGATGGCCCGCTTGAAACCCCTCACGAATTGATCAGTTTCCTTGAACCCATTCTTGCAAAACGCGTTCCCGGAACTCTACCTATTGTTGATGGCGATGGCGCATCCGGCGACCCTGCCAGCTTAGGGGTTGCAGTGCTTGTTTCCGCTGCCACCGTGAGCAAAGGTAGGACGAAATTTTCACATCACTCTCACTGGATTTGTCGCTGAACGGAGTCTTCAATCTCCTTTGTCTTATACCAGATAAGTCGGCACATTTTCATAAGTTGGCGGACGACCAACTTGAATGGTTATTGACCCACGTCCCCATCAATCCGGATGGCGCGATTTCTCAAAGAAACAAAGAGCTTCAATATTGGTAAGATTTCGCATTGTCGACGTGCCTAACCTGACTAGTCAATCTCATGTTGACATTTTCAAATTTAAATTCTTCTTTTCTAGGTCCGATTACATGTATATGGCTCCCCCGTTCTTGGCCTACTACGGAGCGGCTACATCCAACGCTACCCTGCTAGAAATTGCTTACAATCAAGCCAAGCAGTACAGGACCATCCTCCAGGATGGCAAAATCCAAGTATGGAAGCACATTGTCGGAGGTCTGTAAGCATCAAAACCTCAGGAGCGCGACCAGCAATTGGCTGATTGTCTTCTCTGTATTTACTCCGAACAGGAAGCTTTGAAGATCGAGCCTTTTGGTCAACTGGTGAGCTGATTTGCTTCATCAACATCTCAAGGCTCAGACACCGGAGCTCCGATGTCTGATACCCAAAACCCCTCCCCTTTCTAGGAAACGGATGGGCAGCCGCCGGAATGATGAGACTTTATGCTACCTTTCAGAACCTACGCGACCCAAAGCTCAGAGAGCTCGCTGAGCCATGGAAAGAAGACTTAGCCAGGTGGGTCGTCGAGATCGTCAAGGGTGCCTACACATATCAATACAAAGATTCGCATCTGTTGCCTAACTATTTGGCCAACACCAATGCTTCACACAATTGTAAGCACCTGGCCAATTTCTTCGAAAACATTATTACTATTTTGGAAGTAACACTATTTATATACTTGAATTAGACGCCGAATGCTCTGGTACTGCTTTGATCGCCGCCGCTGCTTATCGGCTTGCATCACTTCGACCGGGCTGTGAAGAGGGTCTACCGATGGATCAGATCAATTCTGCCAGAGTAGCTATTTTCACGAAATACACCAACAGTCAAACTGGTGCCGTCGCCCCGGTCGTAGATCCTCTCGATTGGAATTCCCCCAAGGCATTCAATGGAACAAAGCCCGAAGTTGGGTATGTTAGTCCTGAAGGGCAAGCCTTCACAATTCTTCTATTTGAAGCCTGGAAAGCGTACACTCAAGCTCTGGAGTGTAAAACCAATCCATCTCGCCACCCCCACTGTCTAGCCGACACCCCGGCGTCGTAAGTGTCATCATCTACGGATTCGTTATCATTCTTCTCATTGTCGAATCACTGTGGGGATTTGCGCATCCCGCAAGTCTCTCCAAATTCCCTGCAGCACAAACCACCATCTCTGTTATCATCTCAATCGTTATTCAAATACCACTGTAAATACACTTAAGATAGCCCTTGCACACAAATTTTGTACGACGCAACAATAATATGCAGTTGTATTACTTACCTAACCTCACAATGCCACCAGACGACTCAGACAATTCAACCTACGCAGCGAAGTGGCCTCATTGCTGATCAAGGTGATCCCAAATTCATAACCCCCGAATTTCTCCACATGATATATGCAAATCAATGATGTAGTAAGAATCACACCCGCAAGTAAATTTGGAGGCCATTCACCCTCCAGACACCAGATAACAATACAAAAAATCACTGTGATAGCGAAAACTGGTAGGATGTGAATGCTTGATCCTATGAAGAGATCTTTGACCGCCTAATGGAGGAATGATTGGACAGTTGATCAGCATACACTACCACCAGTGATCCAAACTCAACAGACAATTGTATGTACCTAACATCTTGGTTGGCAGCGCGGCGGCCTCGAAATTGTTAAACCTTGTTGCTCTCCTTGGTTGTCCTCCATCTGCCGTCGGTGGGCTTAGACAAGTTAGCTTGGGGGGTTCAATGGAAAAAACCCAAGTAGTCTGCTGGCAGGGACTTCATTCTTTGGATTTTGGCGTAGAAGGGACTCACGTGAGGTGATGGAATCATAACACTAACAGCAACCAAAATCGTAAAGACTAATCACATGACTGAAAGCATTCTTGTAGCTATGAAGGGCATATAAAAATTAAAATGAGTATCCTCCCAAGAAATGATTTTTCTAGCAATCCAGTCAAAAGCTCACATTTACTGTGTGGACTGGAAAATAGGACAATCAAGTTTGGTATTACTGCGGCTTGGATGGTGTTTTGGCTAGCTGAAAACTGACTTGGGATGAGTTAGATGGGGAAAGCCCCATGGCAATAGGGGTTTATATACACTTTTCCTCCAGGTTTGGGTATCCAGCTTGGATGGCCCAACCAATTGATTCAAGGGAGATGCGTGTAAAGTATATGGGTTAGCAACAATGCAAACTTTATCCATCATGTAGATATTATATATTTTAATCTTTACCTATGTCTATTATCTATTCTATTTTATCTATCTTTTCTACATTGTATTCATAATATTTCCCATAAGCATAAGCTACACCACAGGTGCACCAGAAGTTTTCAGAGTTGGGTTGAAAATATTTCTTGGTTTTTGATTTTTTTTTGCAAACCCTTGGGGGATTATTGGGGGAAATATTCTCAACACCCTTTTCAAGATATTGCCTTGGATGTTTATCAAAAATAAAATATTTTCTCCAACTTTTGGAGAAAAAAAAAATTCCCTCAAAAGTTAGAGAAAATATTTGTTTTCCCTTGGTTATCTCACAATTTACCTCCAATGTTACAGTAAATATTTTCTTTGGCTCTTTGATATTTCAAGAAACATTTAGAAAACTTCTGGGACAGTAGTCAGGCACCAACAAGAACAGCAACCACACAAGTCACCACACGGCCGGTGATGGCCTTTGGCAACACAGTACACTCACTGGTCTGCTGGTTGATGCCAATTAACAATTCTGTACACCCTTTGAATAGACTATGAAGACAAATGACACTGCACAACTCGCCGTAGCTGGTTGATGCCATTTGTCAACTGTACACCTATTAGCTGGGTGAAGCCAATCAATAACTCTGTACACACCTTGGCAATGGCCAGTGAATGCTGGACATCAAAAATTCTACGCTGCTTGCAGTTTGAATTTCTCTCTCCTTTATTTTTGAAATTCTCTTTAATTTTTTTCTATTGCTACTATCTTTGTTTCACCAGAAAATCACAAAGAGTTGAGTTGATATTTTGAAAAATAGAAAGTAAATAAATGTAAATAAAACCCAAAATCTCTCCTGTCTATTGGAGGTAACACTAAATTTGGTATTTATTCAGGAGTCTTTCTCTTGGTCCCATACATAGAGCCCCTGACAACAGGCAAGAATCTTCATACTCTCTGGGATTTTTCCAACACTTATCTTGGAATGGTTTCAGTGGCAGATAGCTACATGATGGGAATATGCATTTAAAAGATACCTGTGGTTATTTGTGTGTAGTAATTGTTGAGTCACAGTTGTCCCTTCTTGGCGCCCAACTGGTGCTAATGTGGTTTGAAAGGTTGGACAATTTCCAGAAAAGCAATCATGATGTACATTCAAAGTGCATATGATTTGCTGCTTGGGAATGAACCAGATTGATGGGTCAGGTTTCCAAAGACTAACAGAGATCCAAGTTTACTAACCTCCACTGGGGTGTAGACATATCTTCCCTCTTTAGAGAGGATAGTCATGCTATTTTCTTGCTGTATGCCAATCTTGATGCACTTACTGATTTTGGCATAGAACACCCCAGGCCCCACTTCCCAGATAGAATCTACAAAAACTACACTTCCATGAGGATTGAAGAGGTGTTTTTCCTGCCAGCCATTTATGATAAAATTTCAATAGTTTTGTTCATGTCAATAATTCTCATGGTACATTTTTTCAAGAGGCTGTTTAAAGGATGCTCACCCATACAAATGAGCCAGACCTGATTGCGTTTTTCTCATTGAGATTGAGTGCTGAAATCATCATAATGTCACAATTACAATAGTGATGTCTGAGAACTTGTGGTATATCTTCAGTTGAAGGTTGAGGCCCCCTGTGTCCATGCTGGCAGGTATATTTGCTGAAACTGGTCATTCTTTCTTGCTGATATCCCATGGACTTTTGAATGAGAAGATTAGTTTGAAATAGGTCAGTGACTTGAGGTGATGATTTGAAGTATCTCTTGGTTTCATTGTTGTATAATTGTGCCCCAGAAATCAACAGCCTCATGATTTTGACATCACAGATAGCAATGGCAATATCTCTTCCAGGGCTTAACCGGTTGGAATGGATTGATTTCTCTCGTACACTTCCATTGAAGCTTTCAAATTTTTATGTTGCAAATAGGCTGTCTGGACCAAAGCCTAGGATTGACTCTTCAAGGTGCATCAACATATGAATCTTTGGCTTGTTAGCCCATCACCCTGACATTTTTACCAAGTGGAATTCAAAGTGCTGGACACAATTCTTAAGTTCTCTGATGTATGTATCCATGTCCTTGATGCAAGTTTGGAAGACGTAGCTCCCAAGTGCACATAAAGCTGACCAAACCAGATTCATATCATGGTTCATAAATGGAAACATGAAAAATGGGGCAGCCTGGAGAACTACCCAAAACTCCTTGCCAATAAAGCTTTTCCAATGGGAAATCATGTATCTGGGTTGGATTGGTGGAATATTCAGTCCATCTGAGTTGTATGCCCGCCAGCATGCCTTGAGTGTTGGGAGCTGTGTAGGTGTGATGCACCCCATGAAGTCGCGCCATAAGTATTTCACTGGGCCTAGTAGTATCACATGTAAAACCTCCACGGGGGTATATTTAGTTCCATCAAATGATAGCAGCTTCAGCCACAGATTTTTCATGTGGTGTGGTGTCTGATCCTCTATTTGTATGATCCAAAGCCTCTCTTCATGAGTCTCCTGCTTGCTTTTGGCTAATTACAGACTGATGCGGTCTTTCAGGCCATAGAGTTGAAGTTTTTCTTCTTGCTCTTTTACAGTGTCTGCTTGGGAACTAACCCATAGTCCCTCAGTGCGGGTTTTAGTTTCTGACCAACAGCGATGTTCTGGAAGCTATTGTATACCAAAGAAGGTTTGAATTTAGAAAAGAGTACACTTTAACTCTCCCTGGGGGCATTTCAAATGACACACTGAACATGCGTTTTTTGATGAACCGGGATTTGGAGTATTTTTTACCTCTGCAGCCATTGGGCTGTTGGCTAGGAAGCATAGAGGTACAACCACCATGAGTAATTCTTCTTCCAATAAGGCATCATAGGCAAAACATCCCTCTTGGCTCAGTCTTCTGGATGTGAGATGGATCAATGATACTATAAGTCTGAGGCAATTGGTGCAACTTCAAATAATCAGTTGATTAATCTTACTTGATCTCAGAAATGATTGGTTCACTTATCTCTAATGGGCCCGCCTGGTTTGATGTGGATATGAAATGACAGTTATAATCCATGTTTGTAAGCTGGGGGGCGGGGGGAGTCCACTAAGAGTCAGGCAATATGTGAAATACTTGTTCCATCTTTTTGACTTGTTCCCTGATGGTCTGTATACAGTGTGACAGGGACATGGTGTATGATATTTCCACCTGTGTGCACTCTCCATGGATTGGGAATTGGTATATCTACTCTTTGTGAGCCTGAATCACATGCTGAAAATCAAGATGAGTTTAGTTAGTTTATGATTACATGGAATATTGAAACCAAATTTGGAGAATTACCAATAAATCTATTCACACATAGCTCAACATATGAATCACCATAGTATGTTGTAAGTTCTGAGTACGTCTTTTGAAACTGATCCACTGGAATTTTGATTAGATCACTATGAAAACATGGGATAATTGATGGTAAATGCAAATCAAATTGGCGGGATCCTGCTGGGGCGTTTGCATTTAACACAGCTTTGGTCTTGATGCAGTTGGAAAATAGAGTGTTTTGATACTTATAGAAGAAAATTTGGACAACAATTGGAGCCTGGGGATCTTTTAAGCCTACCGGCTCATAAATATAGAAGTGTTTCCCTTCTAAAGTCACCATCTGTACTTGGGAATGAGACCCCAGTTCTTCTCTCCACTTCTGACTTTTACAAAGTGCATACACATCCAGCCCGCGGGGATCATGTGGATTGAATTCGAGATTCTGAGCTACAGTAGGATTGGCCAATTCCTGTCTCATGTGAAGTGGGTATCAGCCAATGCATTGCTATCTAAAACATATACAGGTGAAAATACACTTCAAACTATGCGCTGGAAATTGAGGGCAAATGGCTTGTTTAACAACACCAACTGATGTTCTGAAGGTTCCATTTTCAACATGGATCTCATCCTAGACCTCATTCTTCAAAGGGTGTCCCAATGTGGCAGATTCACCTGGCGCAGGGTTAGAATTACTTGTAGATGGTTGTAAAATTTGCAAGACATGATGCTGTGCAACTGCCCTAGGATTAGAGATCCTATCAAATGCTGAGATAAAGTGCAACAGAAGGTAAGTTTGGGTCAACTGTCAACAATGTTTACTGTAAATTGAATACCAAAGACATACATCCAGGCTAGCAAAAGGATACCATGGTGAATTTTCAGGAACCCAACGAGTCCTTTGAGGTCTTGAGATTCTTCCTGAGGTGTGGACATCTTCTTCATTGGGTTCCAAATCTTCCCCTATGGTTTGTTCTCCACTCCATGTCCAATCTTCCTCACCCAACCTTCCATCACTTTTGGAATTAGATTCATTGGGGGTGTATCCAAATTGGTGTGGGTCATTTCCATGATCTTTATCATCTTCAGAAGAACTGTCATCACCTTGTTCAGTGGGATGTAATCATCCTCAATGTCTATATCTGAAGGTGGGCCACCCGGGGGTGATTGTTGATAAGGTCTGTTTTTGTTGGTTGAACAATGTAGGCCTCCGGCTGTCATTTGATAGAATGTGTTCAACTGTGCAAGTTTGGACAGGTGCCTGGCAGATTTTTTATGAGATTCCATACTGGATTCTAGGCAAGTCCTCCACCCATCACAAATGAGGCATTGGTATTTTTGTGGCCCATTACCACAGGGGAGTGCTTCAAACCTTGCATATAATTAATAAATAGTTCATTTAGCCCAACACCATCATAAATATTTAAAATGCTATCCAACTAACCTGGAAGCACCATTGAGACTTGATTGAGCCAAATAGAATTTGCCTTTACAAGAGTTGATGCTGAAATTGATAGTGTGAAGGATGATGTTGGATTATGTGCACAGGTGACAATATGGTGGGTATATGATTCCCAAAATGAGGGCCAAAGTGGACCCTTTTAAGTTGCTCAGTATGGCCCACAGATTTAGAACCAGTTACGTCTGGCTAAAGCCCCAGATGCACCCCTGAGCACCACAGGAGTCACCCAAACTGCGCAACTGGTCCCAGATGGACTCCATTTTATTTTTTGGGGCCCCATTCTGCGCCGCATGGGAGTCGCTCCAACTGTGCAACTGCACAATGTTGCTCCAACTTGGAGATCAAAATTTTCACTGTTCATCTCCAAGACTTGGCGCAAAATGCCATTGACCAACCCCAAGGTGAGTCCATCAGCTCATCCTCCCCATCCTCCCTCCAATTCCCAACAAATTTTCACTGTCTCCTCCTTCATCTCCAAGACTTGGTGCAACACACCATCAACCAACCCCAAGGTGAGTATCCATCAGCTCATACTCCCCCCAACGTTTCAAACACTGTAGTCACACACTTTCCCCTGTTGAAATTATTGTTTCCACTCTCTCCCTTAAAGATTGCAATGGAGGGACAAGGAGGTGATACCTGGGTGTCAATGCGAGACAAGTATCAAACTCAAACAAGCCCTCACCCCACCAATCACAGTATCCACTCATTGCCAAACACCTCTCCCTCTCAGTTCAACCCGGGCAATGGCATGACATATTACCATCACAGCCAGCAATCTCAACTCCTTAATCCCTCTCCCAATTATTACCAACCAAACCAACCCAGTACCAGACATAATATCGGAACGCAAGTCAATGGCACTCATCCAGGGGGAAAAAATCAAGGCAGTGGAGGGCATAACTACTCCAGTAAGTTGCCCAATCTGTCATGTTATTCCAACACAAGCTAACCTGTTGCATTCCTGCACTTCAGACCCCACTCCCGTTGGGCCATTGGGCTGCAACACAACCGGTCTTACTCTTGAATTGCAAGGCAATGGCAATCCCCCAGGTGAGGGAGGCTTTACAACCGGACCTCAAGGTTGCCCTTCCCCCATGGGGCCGTTGGGTTGACATGGTGGTGTTGTTCCAGTCCGTTCCCCGTGAATTGGCATTGTCAGTGCCTTTCCCTCTCTGTATGTGTTTTCCAATAACCTCAGCTCATTGTGTGAGGTTTATTGCCAATCAACCTTGAGTGGCGGCAATTTGAGCCAGAATAGTCAACATTCCCATGACTTGGACATGCCATTGGCATTGCTGCGCCCCAGTACAGGCCAGCTCCTCTCTTACCTTGTTTATCATGACCACCCTACAACACCTTATATTGAGCCCTGAGCTTGACTCGTTTGGACACCAATCTTCCGTCAAGAACACCAGTGCAAAGAAACCCTTTTCCCTTGTCAAAGTAAGTGATCTTCATCTAAGCTCCTCCATCTTTGTTAGTTAGACAGACAATTGGATGATGTCTTATGTCCTAGGATGCTCTCAATTTACAAACCCCCCAGTGGCTCAAGACTAACCTCTCCAACAAGCGGCAAGAAGACTCCAAGCTTGTTGACAAGGTCAAACAATTGAAATCCAACATGAACCATCTTGCAACCATCATCAAAAGTGGACTCGCAAACCCAAACTTTGTAAGCTCATATGTGAAGTTCATGGCCAGATGAACTCGCGATTCAAGGATTTTGATCCCAGAAAACTTTACACCAACAAGGAGCTCACCTCCTCTGCTAGAGCCCAATTGGCCTACTTGGGGCTGATCATCCACCTGAATCCTTGCACACAATCAAATAAAGGGTACCAAAAACCCACCCCCTGCCCACTTCTGGACGGCTATTGAGGATCTTGCCCGTTGTGTGGGGAAGCCGCCTATCTACAAGTACGCTTTTGGACTACTCATTCTTGCAAAGGACCAGGCGCTCTGGGGTAAAATGCAACCTGTGCAAAAGACATCACAGCGAATCAAGCCGCTCTCCCAACCAACAAAGAGATTGCAGCCAAGATTGCCAATATAAACGGCCGCACAAATGACAACAAAGGATCCGATGATGAGAGTGATGATGGGAATGATCCGGTGGGTTGAGTATTGTTTTTTTTGTGATCCATAATTATATTATAATAGTGTAGTAGCTTGGCGTCAAACCGCATGACACCTGATATATAAGTTGTTTTCTCTCTGTCATTAACAAGATTGTTACTATTGTTATTGTTATCTATCTCTCAATACATACATGTTCCATTGTGGTAATTTCAATTTCTCCATAGCACAGCAGTTAATCATCAGTCAACCATCTTAAGAGCTGGGGAAACATAGTTGTTATAGTATAATTAGATTCTGCACCCCATTTATTCTAGGTCCATCACTCACAGTACCCTGGAATTCCTTCTAAATCACCAGATATCATTAATTCATAGTTCTGGAAGCTTGTACCAAACAGATGTCCCATAGCTAGAGCAGGCACACAACCTCAATTTGCCAGGATCTGGACAGCCCAACTCATACAACAAATCACATCAATTATTTCACATCAGTTACTAGTAAGAAAGAAGGACAGAAGCAAGAGGCCAGGAAGGATGCATCAACAGTCTCACAACTGAACTGGACAACAATAACTCCAATTCCAAAGACACTTGAACAAATCACAAATCAGCTCCCAAAATAACCAGGACACCCTCAGCCCAGAACTCAGCATTCCCCATTTCAAATCAGTCAAAAGCAACAACACTTCTTACCAATTGGACAGCCTCATTTCTAGATCCCACTATAAATCTTAAACAGAAAGCTGAAAGGAAGACAAACCTCTGACTTCATGAGATATTCACACATACTGTAGAGTTCCCACCCACTCATTTGTAAATAGCAAAGTCTCAACTTGGATTATATATACCATCATATGTTTTCATCATCTATCCCCAAGGAATCCATCCCCCAGCATTTTATCATCAATCCCTCAGCAGAGAATCATCAGAGAAAAAAATCTCCCCAACATAATTGTTAGGAATTCTCCCCTCCATCATCATATCATCATCTATCTGTTAGTGTTTATCATCATAGTCATTATCACCTTTCTTGTGTCCTGTTAGCCCATAAAAGCCAGGAATTATTAGCATCATAGTTTATTATTATCTTTGTTGTGAACTGTTAGCCAATAAAGCACAGACCTTTTATAAATCATATTCATCATTTTGATCCCCGGAAATATTCTCACCTTTTAGCCCTTAGAGCACATGATTATTATCATTACCTTATTTGAGTTATTTTATCATCAGTATCAGAATTCATCTCCCCATCACCATCATCTCACCCTCTCTCCACCTCCTCACTTCTGCTGTAGGAAAAGAATCCAGCATCAGTAATATTACTGCCTGCACTAAGTTTGAGAGAAATAAGCCACATCTTATTCTTTTTTTTCTTATAAGTGTAACTCTCACATCTTGCAAGTTTAGGCAGGAGGGCAGCTTCATCAGCACCTGTAGTACAACCCACCTTGTCTATTTCCCCTCCAAGCTCTAACTCACCCCAGAGTAGTTCCACACCATTCTCCCCAATGGCAATCCACACAAGCAATATTGCAGAATATTCAAACTGTCAGCTATGTATATGATACTTGGCGCAGAAATCTTTTAATTTTCAAAGAATTCCGCCAGTACTATTACTGTGCTGAATTTTCACGGATGATTCTTATAGAATGATCACTATTGTGCTGTGGTTTAATAATTAGCCACTACAAGGGAAGGACTATTGTTTTTATTTAAGGAGTAACCTTATATAAAGATTAGAATTAATTAGTAATAACTTATAGTTATTAATAAAGAATTATGAATAATTTTGACGGAGAAAATAGCTGGTAATTGCTTGGAATGATTGGCTACTTAACAGAGGCGGTAGTCTTACAGCAACCATCTTTTAAGGAATAATTTTAAAGGTTCACACAGGGATTTGGAGAGCTTTAAGGGACTACTCCAGTGGGTTTAGGCGTGCTAAAATAAGGGATTTTAAGGATGATAATTCTGCTCTAGAAAGCAGGAGGAAGATACTCTGACTTAACTTTGTAGGTTATGATGGGTTAATATACTGGGGAACCTTTCCTTGCTGCCAAAATGGGCTTCCTTAAATATTACTTTTGTCCTTGTAGGCGCTTCAGAGAGCTCTGGGGACACAGGTACTATTTTTTATTGGTAGTAGGTTTTACACGTACTGTTGGGTAAAAATGTGTAGTATTTTCTATAATTTCCCTGTCACATCACTGGCATTATTTTAACCAATTGCACCATGGGTGAAAATGTAAATAG
>LUKR01000345.1:0-11281 GCA_019395275.1 Puccinia brachypodii | reverse complement strand
TCAGCCACTCAACACTGGAACATACCACCTTTTTTAACTTGTTCAACTTGTCAGATTGATTCTGATTGGTTGCTTGTTTGATTTTATTAAATGATTTTTAATTTTTTTCATTGTCTTCTTCTTCCATGTCTTCATGACTTGCAGCATAATTGTCTGGGCTGAGATCATCCCAGTTTAACTGGGATGCACCCAACCAATTTAAACTTGGTTGATCTGAACCAATGAAATAGAATACAAAGGGGGGTACATGGGTTTTGTACTTAATTGGTTTAGATCTGTCAAGATTTGGCTTTCAGCACCAGAAGAGGTTGAGGAGAGTTTAAGGGGTGTTTTGAAGGAGGAGCTTGTTGGGGTAGAATTCTGACTGATTGGGGGGACTTTTTCAGGAGAATTCATAAAAGAATATGCTCTGAATTGATATTTAATTTCAAATCATGAAAGGGAACTACCTAAAATTTGGCAGAGCCCAGACTTGTGACATGAATGAGAACTGTAGGTGACAGATACTAGAGGACAAATAAATAAAACAGGCAGTCACTTGACCAGACAACAAAACTTATGACAAGCCCACTTGGCCAGACTAAACTGAGACCAGACCAATAGGTAATATAAATAAAAAAATAATGACTAGGCCACTTGGCCAGACTAAACTATGATGAGGCCACTTGGAAGTATGTATGAAACTGGTGACTGGGCCATTTGTCCGGACTATAATTTGACTGAGTTACTTGGAGATAATACTTGAGAGGGCTACTTAGCAGACAAGACAGAATGATGAGAAAAGAAATGTGAGTGGAGAGGTTGAAATTCTAACAAGATCAACCAATTTTAAATTGGTTTAGTGCATCCCAGTTTAACTAAGACAATCTCAGCCAAGTCAATTATGCTGGCAGTGCTTCCCCGTCATTGTCCAGATCATCACTGTCAACATTGAAGTCTTTGTCACTTTCAGACAAGTTGTTGGGGGATTTTTTCCATTGTAACCAAGTAAGGGAAGGCCCCAAGGAACTCTCTCCTTAATTTTGGAGGTGGAGGTACTTTGACACCAAGTTCATTCAAACCTTTGTTGACAACTAACACCATCTTGTGACAAAAACACTTAATGTACATTGTTTTGTAGTTCCAGTCAAGCTCGGTACTTCCATCAAGGTCCCACAACTTCACTTGCATTACTTCAGCCATTTTCTTGTTATTTGAGCCTGAATTGAGTTGTCTGGCAGAGCATGTATAGAAGAGATAAGGCAAATTAGCTTTTTTGATCCAATTAGACTTTGTTTTTGACTGATAATGGTAATAATAATAATAATATGCATGTGATGCTCCAAAATTGTAGAATAAAATAATCCCCCCTCCCTTCTCCAAGTCTGCCCACTCTGCTCCTCCACCAACCTTCAATCCTGTCCCACAGCACTCCGCCTTCCAGTTTCTGGTCCCACATTGTTCCACATCCACTAGATCCAGTCCTACTCAAGCCCAAACAGCTATGTACACACCTTCTACAACTTCCATTCTCCACCTTGCCTGTAACTCAGTCTCCCACTGCTGCCTTTGCCTCTACTCTGTGTCTCAGAGTACGCTAGTGCCTCTCAGTGTTGCTGTTCCTAGAAGCCCAATGGCCACTATCCCACATTGCATTTCTCACCCCTGTAGCCTGTACATCTTCTACTATTTGGCTGAGTCCCTTCTCTTCTTTTTTTGTCAGATCTGGCGCCCGTGGCACTTGACAGAACCCTTCTGCCAACCGCTAGATGCATTTTCTGGTGGCCAATTGTAGATTCACCGGTTGTGCTTTCCACCTCTTCCCTTCTCCAGTAGTGGATGTGTGCTCACACTATCTAACTTTGTGTCTATGGATCCACCATTCTACTTGAGCTGTACTTTCAAGGTTCCTGAGTGGCTTATGTAATCTGCCAAAACTTCTTTGTTTGATGCCCTATATAAACCATCACATTGCTCTTGCCAACAATCCCATGTTCCAACAACAAACAAAACACATCCCCATCCAATACCACTGGATACAGGAGTTCATTGATGAAGTTCAAGCTCACACCAAATAAGTTTGTACTAATGACCAACTTGCTGATTTTATCACCAGGGGACTGGCAAAGAAGAAGCACATGGAGTCGCTTGTCACGCTCAGCATCAACCAGTTTTGAGCAAGGGAGGGTATTGGGTTATTATTGTTTCCCCATATATCAGCATACTCTTCATCCATTGGTGTAGTGGTAGTGATAGATTTGATTGAAACCTAACCAAAAGCTAGACAATTAATTATTTTAATAAGATACAGTTGTACTGGTTCCTATTTCTCTTTTTCTTTTTTTGGATTCTGATTTCTTCTTCTGTTTCAAATCATCTCTTGCAAACCCAGGTGTGCTTGTATTTGTCTTCTTGTCTCTGCTATGGAACCAATCAAGGGTGAATTAGAGCTTGGATGGGAAATAGTCAAGAGTACTGAATAAGGGTTATATTTCCTACAGCAGAAGTGAGGAGGTGGAGAGGGGAAAAGATGATGGTAATGGGGAGATGGTTTACTGATGGGGATAATAAACGGCAATAATAATTCTTTGCTTTAATGGCTAACAGAATAATGATAAGAAAGGGTATATGATAATGGATGATAATAAGGTTTCTGTGCTTTAAGGGCTAGCAGGTAACAAGAAAAGGTAAAGATAATAATAATCATAAATGATGGTGATAAAAAATTGATGGGGAGAATGATGACAGGGTACTATGGTATGGGATGATGGGGATTTCCTGTGATTATGAACAAATGATGGGGAGGGGATGAACATATATACAACTCTCAGGTAGGAGCTCCTGTTATATACAAGTGAGTGTGTGGGAAATTTGTAGACTATGGATGCTGCTCTTTTTCTACTCATGGGAAACTGTTCTTCTGTTTCTATTTAAGCTTTCAGGGAGGAGTTGGAATTGTACTTTAACTGTATGCAGTTCACTGTGGGAAGAGTGGTTTGAGGCTGTCCATGGTCTGGGGGAGATGTCACTATTTGCGGCTGATGGGAGTTACAGTTGTAAGTAACTAGAACTTATGTCAGTTGTTGACATTTCTTCTTCTGATGCCATGTTTCTTCTTTTCTTCTTTTCTAAGGTGGAATCCAAATTGTTATGTGTCTAAGGCTGTGTTGGCTGATGTGAAGGAAGGTGGTAGGTGTAAATTGTACAGGTACTGGGTCCTATGTATTTGAGGTTGTTGTAGTTGTCCTAGTTATGGGGTATTGAATTGTACAGCCTAGTCCTTGTGGATTCTATAAACCTGGGTTGTTGATATCTTGAGATGTGGGGGGAATTCCAGAGTACTGTGGGTGGGTGACCTAGGATTTATGAGGGTGTAGAGTCCAATTATGCAGTAATAACTATGTTTTTCATAGTTCTGAAGGGGTTAGTTGTTGAGTTATCTGAAAGAATTCAAAACTGAGAAAATTTATTTCTTTGTTAGAGCAATACAACATGATATTTTGTAGAAAACATTTACAAAGTAGTGAACGCCATAAGTACCTGAGAGCAAGGGTAAAGGCGTGTTAGTTCTTTTAAAGCAGGAGGAATGCTTGTAGTATACAAGAAGACAAAGGGATAGAGTGCGTGGAAGCTATGAGAATGACACCAGTCGCGGCACAAGGTCTTTGCGTACTTGTGGGATGAGAGAGAGATATTGGATTGTTTTTGACAATATTTGAGTTTTTAGTGAAGAGGTTTGAGTAAAGAAGATGAACTGAAAGTGATCAAGATGATGCAATAAGATTTGTTGATGATCAAAATATTTAGAAGAGGGACAAGCAGCCCAGTGTCTTTATACACAAAATCTTGCAGGTTTTGCCACTTGCGGTAACCAGCCCATCGCCGTGTGGACCTCCAGCCCCCTAGGGGTCTGGTAAGGCCATGGTGGTATCCCGGCCTGGGCCAGGCCTATTGTTCTCATCCTCTTATGTAGCGTCGCCTGTGTAGACGGTAACGGGAAGGTACAGGCATAGGTTAGTTTGCCTGTCATGCCGTGGCCCGTTGCAACAGGCTCAAGGCTTTCTATCAGGAAAAGAATGGGGACTTACCATGGTGAGTCTCCTTGTTAGGTGAAATCCCACATTATGGTGGAAATCGGAATCACCACACCGCTTGTGTGTGTACTCACTCTTTTTTGGTCCCACAAAAGGTTCCCTCTGCGCCTAGTTGTTATATAGATCCTAAACATTGCTTAATGGTGGCGAAAGCCTTAGGTTGATCATTCCCAATTTTTTTGCACTGCCAGATGTAGTTTAGCATTTAGAATCAGTAAAGCCACTGAAATCATGTGAATTCTTCCAATGGAGGGAGCACTCATTATTCAGTACCACCAGGCCTTTCCTATCCACAACAGTGCACATTGCGCAACTTCACACCTCATGCTAAGTCAACTATTTAGACTGCCCACCAGGCATGCCGGAACCCGTGTGATGAGACATGGTTTGGAAGGTTGGGAAATATTTTAAACTAAGATAACCTTCCCAACTCTTTTAGCAGCCCCAGGTCCCAACCCCGAGGGTAATCGCACAATATCAACGACGCGTCTGAGTTTTTTTTTTTTCGAGTTGCTCAACGGCGTATATCAAAGTGAAAAAGAAAGACCGAGCAATTTCAGCTGATTTGCACCAGTGCCCCTCAGTAAATCCATGAGGATAAGCAACACGAGCAGCCAAACTAGCATCCTTTTGGCTTCACACACGACCAGTCCAAGCAAGCATGCGTGTAATGAGAAAATCTGGCGAGAGAGCGAGCGATAACTACCTCGCGTAAGTGACTCAAAGTGGAAGACTCGTAGCGGGATTGCGGAAGATCACAATTCCGAAGGGATCCAGGCGGTGAATGGCTTGTGACTCGGATAAACCTCTCAAACCCAGGGATGACGGGCACAACTGAAGCAAATGTAGGTATATAATCCAGGTCAGTCGTCCCACCGATTAGTTCCCCATTCACTTGCCACCATTTACACTTTCACAACTCGGATCTTGATATAGTCACTTTTAGCGCTTGACAGGTCTCAGCTATAAACTTTTAACCCAACCCTTCAGTTCACCCAGTTTTCCACCACCTTTTTTTTCGAGACAACATGCAATTCTTCGCTGTCATCGCTGCAATCGTCGCCTGCACAGGCAAGTCCTTGTGCTTGTTTTCTTAAACTGGATAGTATCGAAAACTGACTCAATGTTACTGTCAACCCGTCTCACTAGGTGCCTTCGCTGCTCCTGATCCTAGTGCAGCCGCGCAGTAAGCTCCGTTTCTTCTTGTACCTTTCAAAAAACAAAACTCTCCAAGTAGCTGAACGTTCCCCTACAGCGCCTCCCTCAAGCCCCGACAGTTTTACGGTGGTCCAGTTGGAGCTGCCGCCAATGTCCTCGGCCTTGGGGGATACGGCGGATATCCTGGTTACGGCGGATTCGGCTACGTTGGATGGGGTGGTTGGTAATCAACTCAAAGTACGCTCATCCCATGCACACATTAAATATTTTGCATCGGCTTACTGGCTAAACCGCCATTAACTTGTTCGTTTGTTACATCAGCACATGAAAGGCGTCAATCTCGAATTTTCTTTTCTTTGTTTCCTTCTTTCTAAACTGGACATTTCACTTCTAAGCTATACTCCTTTAAGTAGCATGCTACTGCGCAATTTACAGTGATTATTTTACACACCCGTGCATCCCCCAAACTGCATGCTGTACAAGACAGGAAATTTTGCCAATTCAACCGGCGCCGCAGGTAAAGCGCACATTCTTGCACCCATAGGGACAACCTCTATCAAACAGACTCTAGCACGTTTGACGTTCAACAAAGGAAAACACTTTTGTTGGGCAACATTTGTGGGCTTCCCACAGCCGCAACCATACCTCAATCGGTGATGAAGCACGGTATGGCTGGCTATACGTATACCTTCAAGCCGAGTCTGGTAGTTGAGGTATTTCGAAGACGGAGGAGGCACGGGAAGGCTTTTCGAGAAACCCGCGTGTATGTCTCAGTGGTGGTGAGCGGCAAGGGCTAGTGGGCACGCTGCTGGAGCGCCGAGCTGGATTGTTGTGGTGATTTTGCTAGAAGTATCATGGTTGGACATTTCGCAAGGCGATGATGGGCTTGGTAATTCGGACCGGTCAAGCAAAGCGTTCTCATAAAAATAGTTTTGCAAGAACGGACTGAGGCTTTCCAATCAGAACATTCTTGGATGGGATGCAAATGTGTTGTAAGACATGTAACAGTTATCTAACAGTCCAAATCGGGTAACAAAGCGTTAACAAAGCATTAACATAGAATAGACAAACGAATATAGAAAAAAAACATGTTAATAAAACAATATGTCCAATCGAATAAGTTGCAAATGTTCATAAAATAAATAATGAAAAAAACGAGTTTTAACTATTTAGGTAATTTTGTTAAGCATGAAGGTTGACCTGGACAGGGATAGTGGGGAAGGTCTTTCGGGTAATGATATCTCCTCAAAAGTTTTCTTTACCTAATGAACAAGAGGAAACACAAGAGGATCAGTAAGACTTCTTATCTAGTGGAGAGAGAGAAAATACGATGTACCCCAGAAGAATCGAGTGTCGTTATCAGTCCCACCGGTCCATTTGTTGCATTGGAGATGCAATGAGTGCCCTAATGGACCAGGACCACAAAAGAAGACACCAACATCAGTAGCAGTATGTTTCTCCCGGACGGAGTTGAAGATACCTAAAACAAGACACGATCGCATCAGTAAAGGACAATCGAAGGGGGTCACAAACAGACTTGAAGCTCACGATCCCAATTAGGTCTACCATAATGGGTAGGTGACCTGAGTTGAGTGATAGCATCCCTTTGTCCACCAACGTCGGAGACAATGATGTTATTGATATCGTCATCCTTCAGTTTCTGGGTAATGTAGGTATGCAGCTCGACTCTGCCGTCGACATCCTGCTCTTCGATAGCAGAGAGGAGAGATTTGAACCATTCGAAAGAGTCGAAGTCACGACAGACCCAGAAGAAGTAGACCTTCTGGAGTCGAATCGGTGAACCGGATTTGGAGGCAGAGGGGAAATTGAGCTTGTACCAGATCGACTTGAGAACCGAAGCAAACGGCGTCACACCAATACCTCCACCAACGAGCATGACCACCTCAAACTTGAACACGTCCTCTGAAGCCGAGCCAAACGGACCATCAACCATGACTCGAGGGAGTACTCTGTTGGTAGCCGGGGGAAGAACCGTCGGTCCAGCCGCGCTCGCCTTTTCCTTATTACGAGAGAAATCACAGCCCAAAGCTTCGGCAAATTCGGTCGTGAAATCACCCACGCAACGGATGTGAACCGAAATGTAATCTTCCTCAGGTGCCGAAGTGAGGGTGAATGGATGCCATTGCCAGTATGATACTTCCGGGCAGTTGAGGAAGATGTATTGTCCTGCTCGGGTCGTCGTTTTCTCCTTCTTAATTTGTACCTCGCAAACATTCGATGGATGTTGGATTACTTTGGAAATGTATGTCTTGTGACGCGACCGTACTTCTCGTAAGACTCGCTCATACAGGAAAATTGTACCACCAACAAGCCAATACCTGAAACACAAAAGTGATCCTCAGAGGTCAGTTTGCTGTTGATATCATCAAGTAACATCATTGCCTCGTGGACTTACTTCCAAAACACTCCGATCTGATTAAACGAACAATACGGAGGTCGGTCTGGTTGAATCATGCAGAACATTCTAAGGTCGCCAAATCATAATCAGTCTTTTTGAAATGCCTCGATGTTCAACAGAGGAATTAACGAACCCGTGTAATTGCCAAGCAGAAAAGAAGACAATGAAGAGGTGATGGGAGTACCAGAAGCGCTCAAACTTGGCTCTTCTAGGTTTCTCACGGGCGTACCAAACGATGATACCTAAGCTGAGGGTCATGATCCAGCCAGTGGCCCCAGGCCCGGTAAGGAAGTTAGCGCCTATGAAACCAACGATCCCAGTTTGGGTCTTGATAGCCAGCTGAGCAAAGTTGAACATGTGAGCAATGATGTGGATAGCGCTGAAGAAGGCGAGGGCGAAGCCGGTAAATTTGTGGAAGGTAATGTTCTTCTCGAAGGGGATCACTTGGTTCAAAGCCGACCTCCTGAGGAGCGTGATGAAGTTTCGACATACTGGGAGGAGGATGAAAGCGACGTCGACGTGCAGGACAAGTGCCGAGGCTCGAGCAGTGGGATAGGTGATACTGAATGTTTTTCTTGCTTGAGTAAGGTTGTCCTTCAGTTGAAAGTTGAGAAAGGCAAAGACGAAGGTGATGATGTGGATGAAGATCCAAGTCCAGGTCAAGATCTTCCTCGCGCCCTCGTTAACCATCCAAGCACTGAATCTGGTGGCGTAGGACTCGAGGATAATACCCCTCTCAATGTTGAATTTTGTAGTCAGAGCAGGTGGTGCCTCGGGGATGGGGCCAGTGGAGGCGAAGCTGAGACGGCTCTCATCAGCGCCCTTGCGAGCGGATAAGTCGGAGCCACCCATCAGTCCTTGAAGTCGGCCTCGTTCTGCCAGATTACGAAAGCGAGGAGCTGTGAAGTTGGCGACGATTGGTGATAGCCTTTCCACGGGGGTGAGAGGTACTTGAGACTCCTCGAACTCCGGAGTGTATAACTCCTTTTCATATTCCCTTCGTGCGTCTACGGACCTATTGAGGTTCGAGGCTGGGCCCCGGGGAAGCATCCTGACAACGACAGGCGTCGAGCTAGTTTGTGTAAGTATGCAAATAAATGTGTCTGTTGGTTGTTTATGTGATAGGCGTGAGATATTCTGTCAAGCTGTTATTCTCCGAAGGGCGAATGGGATATTGTATGATGAGCCCGAGTGGATGTGATGAGGAGATGTTGAAGAAAGAGGGGGGAGAGGGACTTGCCGTGACTACTCAGCTGACGAGGACATCTCGGCTGTCTCTTGAGGAGGAATAGTTTGCGTTGTTTCTTTGTTTTTTTGCTTTTTTCTCTCTCTAACTGGGGGACATCCTTGGTCTAGTCCTGAACGATACGGCCTTGCCGAAGCTTTAATGAGCTGAAGTGGCTCGAGCTGAGCAACCCTGAGCCATTTTGAGCTAGGCTCAGAGTTACCAACAAGGCAATTGCGAACTGGCCGTGTCCCGTAACCAGTCGATCGACAATTATGCTCGGAGACAATAGAATCCGGGCACATTAAAGGTGGACTGGGGAGGAAGCGACCGAGGAAAGAGGTTGAATGCACTCAGCACCTTTCCTCCTTCCGAAGTGCATCATTCGCGAAGGTGGGATGCTGACGCGGCACTGCTTGCTGGATAACTCCAGACAGCCCCCTTGGCGTCTTGAGACTCCTGTTTTCTTTTGAGGAAGCCCGAGAACTGCTGTAAGCGGCGTTGTTCACATTTGGCCCGCTCAGTCGATTCCCGGTGGCAGAGTGTGGAGCTCCTGCATATAGGTCTCCCGACGGGTGGTCGGGCTTCTTATCCCTAAAATCCACAACGAGTTCAATCAGACCAGCCCCGATCCCTTCTGGTCACCCAATAATGTCCCTCACATCGGTTGACGGGCCACATTAAGGCAACGGGGGCATGAACCACCGGGTCGGCGTTATGGGCACGAGCAGTTCTTTATTCCCCCTTTGCCACTAAATCTTTCTTGTGCTGACAAGACAGGAAAGTGCAGCCAAACAAAGCATACCGGCGTTGAGTGCAAATTGGTTGAGCGGTCTGTTCGAGGGGTTGGCAGCTGTTTGAACAATTGCACCCCTCGAACACAGGGCTGCAAACCGCTCAAACAAAGAGCCTGCAAACTCACAGGCACTAGGCTAACTCGTCTAATGTGCCGGCATCAACTGTTTGATGCCATGTTGGACAATCCGGTCTGACCCTGCCTTCCAGCATGCCTTTGGACATTCCCATCTGATGCTGCATTGGACAACCCGATCTAATGGATTTTTCTTAGTGTTGCCAGCAGAGCGGACGGGTGAACTTTTCTCTAGTAACGGCCAGTTCTTGAGCCATAAATTGTCTGGTACCTATATGATTATATACTCATTTTGCACATGATTGTGTATCACCGCAGGATTGTGTTGCATCCAAGGTGGCTCATTAGGTTGAACCAAAGCACTTCAGCAGTCCTTTTCGAGCATGGAAAAAAAATTGTTTGTTATCTTTTCTTCTGGCTAATTCCTTCCGGTGGTGGGTAATTCTATATCTTTGATCCACAAACATAGCCAGCACTCCCATTAGATCATGAATGCACTTTCTTGTAAAAGATCTTTAGCCCCCAATCAGTAGCCTTGTGGACTGCTGGAATGTTTAAAACCCACTCCTTCAAAGGCAAATCCTCTTTGGAGATTGGCCAAGCAAGAAAGATTTCAATCATGAGACACGCTGTTGCAGCTCACCATCCTAGCACTAATGTGTCTTGCACAAACAGAATTTTGTTAAGATTTCAGCTCAAGTTGATGAGGCAATAGAGAGAAGCAATCTTGAGGGATCCTGAGATTGCACCAAGGAGCAAGGAACAAATGATGGTTCCAAAGAAAGGTGCAAATTTGAAACCATATTTTGCACCTTTCACAATAAGATTTTGTAAAAAAATTATCACCAGCTGATTGTTTCATTTCAGCACAATGTGGACTTGGTTGAAGAATGTAGTCATGAGCACCATAAAAGCACTGTTGAAGTGCAGACATGAACTGTCCTAATACTTTATTTAAAATACTGTAGAAACTACTTATAAAGAGAAACAGAAACCAGTGACAGAGATATGAAAGAACAGGGGACAGGACAGGACAGGATACAGGGATATGGATGCTGGATACAGCAAATATGGTGATACCAGAATACAGGATACTATACTACTACTCTTCTAAGAAAACTCAATATTTTGACAATTGTTATCCTCCCATCAGTTCTGTTTATTTCATGTGTTTGCCATGGTTTTTTTCAAGGGTGACAATCACCTCTATTTTGGGGGGCATCCAGGACTGTATGGACCTTCCCATTGTTCATGGTTGCCCCCATCGTTTTTTCAGCAGAAATTAAAGGACTTGTCAGCCCTAGAGATACCCAGAGTACCCAAAAGGCTGTGCAGAAACAAGAATAAATAAATAAAAAAATCATTAACTCTTGTACTATAAAATTTTTTGTAAATATTATTGAAGATTCAAAATCCTTGTGTGCTTTTAAGCAAGGTCACTCACTGAAAGTAACCCCATAATCCCACTCCTTCTATGACTTTGCACACAAAATAATACGGGGTATTGATTATGTGAAATCTAAATATTAAACCTC
>LUKR01000344.1:0-12656 GCA_019395275.1 Puccinia brachypodii | reverse complement strand
AGAGAATTGAGACAACAACCAACACGGTTGCCTCTGGACAGAATTGATATTTGAAGGGTTGAGTTTGAGAAGTGTATTGGAGAGGTTTGAACTGGTTGGGTTGGAGTGGAGGTTCACTTGTAGATCAATTTCCTTCTCAAGTTGCCGGAGCCGCACACAGATAGGCCAGCCATTGATTTAAGGCTAAATTTGGCTTCCTGAGCTCAGGAACCTCTAAGGCTGCCTGAGCTCAGGAAGCCTTAGAGGTTTCTGAGTTGGAATTCTGAGCTTAATTTAAGCCTTAAATTAAGCTCAGAATTTCCAGATCCAGGAAGAATTTAAGCAGGGTTCACGAAGCAAAAAGCTTATTGTGAACCCTGCTATTGAATATTCTTAATTTGATTTTATGAGTAGTTTTTTATGATTGATTAAATTATTATTGAATACATGAAGATAATCTTTAAACACATTTAATTGTCTTTGTCTCTTTGTCTTTTTCTTCTTCCTCCTCCTCTTCTTCTTCTTCTACAAGAAAAAAAAGATGATATAATCAGATATTATTTTTGGTAATACAATTTTATCAGAACCTACAGATGAGATGAAATCAGATTTGAGTGATTAATTAATTAATTGACAAGATTGGTATTTTTCAAAAATAAAGTTATATATATATAATTTTGTGAAATCATAGAAATCATAAATCTGTGTAATATGATAAGATTGGGAGCCAATTGATAGACCAGCCTTGATAGGTATTGTAGGGATAGAGGTATTTTTTGATTTGAAATATAAGTAAACATTAATAATTGGAATTGGCAGGTTCAACTAATCCTCACACCAGTTCACCTGCACAGTTCTTGGACATGTCTATCCAACCAGATGTTTAAAACTTGCTTTTCCAGGTTACAGACAGGCCAGGCAGGCAATTCTGACCTTTTGCCACAAAGCCATGTTGGCCAGTAACATCTTTTTAATCAGAATATTGGTACCAACAATAGGCTTGGGCTTATTAATTATCAGTCAAAATGATGTGCTAACACTGATGGCCTCCAAGGCAAACAAATCCAGCTTCCAATAGCACAAAAGCATCCTTTTTTGTTGTGCTTGGGTTTTTAGCATAGCTTAGCCCAGTATGTCTTAGTTTGTGCTGTGGCTAATGAGAATTTTGTGAAAAAAGTGTCACCATGCTACTAATTAGCTTAAGAAAAGCATAGAATAGTTTGGATGGGTGCTTTCACACTGCAGGGGAATCATGGGGTGCTCCTGCTGCAGGTGGGAGGAAATGAAAGGGTATATGGTCAGAGACTGGTAGACTACACTACCAGCATAATTGACTAGGCTGAGATCATCCCAGTTAAGCTGGGATGCAGTAAACCAATTTAAACTTGGTTGATCTCAACCAATCAAATCTAAATCCAATGTAAAGTGTGTAGACAGAAGTTTCTGCCATACTGTTTTGAGCTCTAGAAACTTAACACACCAACTCCAATTCATGTGACTAAGTCAATTTGTTCAAACTAGGCTTAAATGAATAATTATGAAAAAAATAAATAAAAAAACTGAAACTTTAAAATTTGTAAAAAATAAACAAAAAACTTCAATTTTTTTTAACAAGCTTAATGAAATCATTTTTCAGAGAAAGTGAAATACACCAAAGGGAAGCATGTAACATGACAAGAATGATAATAGATGAAAAAATTGAACCCAAAAAAGTTTGATCTTGGTGGATGAAGTTAAAATTGGGAGATTGCAAGGACAGAATGCCACATGTGCCAAGAAATGACCCACTCAAGAAATTTTTCAAACCACCCAGAAGTTTTTTTTTTTTTTTTTTTTTTTTCAATATTGTTGTTTCTTTTTAGTAGAAAAATGAGGAACTAGTGATACAAACCCGAGGAACGATAGTATTGCAGCAAATAACGAATTAACCTTTTTTAAAAAGGCCATATCTTGTTGTGTAGCTACAAAATTGTCAATGGGCGTCGCCAGCATCAAATAGGTTTGTGTTCCCGGTGGGCGCTGAGCCAGCTTCCTTAGATGCTACTCCGGTTGTGGGATTGGCATCGGCGGCACCACCTGGGACGTATGATTCTTGTGGTAAACTTGATTCGTCTAGCTGTTCAGCGCTCTCAATCATTTAATTTTTTTTTTTTTTTTTTTTTGTATTTTTTTTTTTTTTGTATTCATGCTTAGAATCCTATTTTTGAAAATTACATCAAGTGCCATGACTCAAACTTGATGGGTTGGACTTCTGGAGTGAAAAAATCATGTGGCAAAAGCTTCTGTCTAGCCACTGTACCCCCCTTTGAATTATATTTCATTTTTTAATATCAACCAAGTTTGAATTGGTTGGGTGCATCCCAGTTCAACTGGGATGATCTCAGCCTAGTCAATTATGCTGGCAGTGCTAGGTGGGGGGGATCTGGAAAGACAAGAGCAGTTTATGCTGAAGGATTGTGATGAGATTGAGATTTGTTGCTAGAAGATAAAACCAAAACTAGAAAAATAAAGAAATTAGATCATACACAAAAAAGAAATATAATAAACAATAATATTGATGTAAGAAATAGAAAGATTTACCAGTGGTGTTTGATGTGATAAATATAACACTATGTAGGACTTAGAGACAATATAAGAAGTTAAGAATTGAGAACTATAAAATATGAATTAGTATTGGTTATTAGAGATAGAAAGATAGAAGAAATACAACATGAGTCAAGATAGAAAAGAGTTTGCTTTTCTCACCAAATTGAGAATCAGACAGATCATGTGGAAGAGAAGAATTGAGAGTTGAGAGTTGAAGATGTGCAATAGTTAATTGAGCACAGTTGATAGTTGACAATGTCAGTTTCCTTGAAGAAAGGGAGCCAGTAGTTGTTGGAGGTTTGGTGCAAAGGTGATGAATCCAGAGAGGGAAGACACACAAGGAGAAGGTCAGGCGGAGTCAAATTCTGAATTTGATTTTGAGAATTTGACATCCGGGTTTGAGTTCCCCTGTGAGAATATGCGGTGGTTTACGGTGTGCTCCCCTCAATACAGGAGAGGTCTGAATTCCAACAGATTGGGACCAACAGCCAATAAGTCTCAACAGAGCATGTTGTGTTGTTATAGGCTCTGGAACCAGTTGTTGAAAATTTCACCAGTGTATTTTTTTCTCCCCTCCTTGTGTCATCTGCCTGCCACTCATTCATTTTTTTCTATCTTTCCCTCAGATGCATATGTGTGTGACCTTCTATCCCACACCTTACTCCTCATGTTGTAATAGCTTATGCAGCCCGCTTAGTAGATAGTATTTAAATCAGCTGTTATTCTGTGCATGATCCCTGGAGTATCTACAAGATAAAACTCCTTGGAGTGTGGGTGCTTCTCTGCCACGGAAGCTATCAGTCTTTAGGCCTCAAAGAGGGCTCTTTGACCCCTTGTTCTTGCCTCCAAGGTTTTTCTTGTGGTTTCTCTCTGCCAGTCTTCCCTTTCTTGTCAGCTCAGAAATCTGAGTTTCATCACCAGTGAGGAATTTATCCCAACAGGGGAGCAGGAGAAATACTACAACAGGTCAGAAGGGGTCTAAGTTGAGGGGCTAAGTAGTTAGAGAAGGATAAAGAAAGGAATGGGAAAATACCCTCTTTGGGGCATGGGGTAGAATTCTAACAGCAAACCCCAATCCCTACACAATATCAAAAAAATAGAAAAATACATTAAGTTTTTTATAATATTGGTATCCCAAAGCAATAAAAAATAACAAAACAAACTTTGGAAATAATGGCTGGTATGTGCCAATACTTTATGTTGTATTGTAAAGTATTGTGTGGGACCACCATTGGCAGTACCAGTTCTCCTCCTGATGGAACTCAACAAAAAGGAAGGCTTGTTAGACAGGGCACAATTGTTGTTATTTGAATTGAACCAAGATGCAATTGAGGCACTGGTCTTGACAGGTCCCATCATATCATTGAAAAATTTATTTTTACTGAAATAGTCACATAAATTTGGACATGGTACTATGGGAAGCAGAGAATACATACAGTATGAGCTGATACTGTAAGATCTTGTTAGTTTCCTTAATTGGATGGTCTGGAACTCTTTCTGGATTCATTTTGGAACCTTAAATTTTCATATTTTTGCAGGCAAATCACCTCAATTTTGGAAAATCTCTTCCCAACTCTGGATTTTGAAGGCTTTCCAGACCCTACAGGAAGTCCTCCAATTCACTCCAGACTGGCGAGAAAAATATACATTTGTAAATGTTGATCAATCAATCAACCATCAAAGACCTGTCCATCAGAGTATAAGTGTCACAAACAGTGATCTTCCAACTGCCCTGCACTCTCCAAACCAATTGATTGGACAGACAGGTCCAAGGTTTTGTCAAACCTACCTGTCCAATCAATTCTCAGACATGGCCATCCAACAGGAATTCAGACTTGCTGGTCCAAAAAGCTGATAGGTGGGTCTAACCCCTTGGACCGGCTGTACTTCTGATTTCTTGTCAGAAGGCCATGTCTAGGAATTGAATGGATAGGCAGGTCCGACAGGACCTTGGAGCTTTAATGATTTAGGCAGTGCCGTCTCCACAGAGATTTGAGTGAAGGAATGCATGAATTATTATCCCACTTCTCGTCACTACTGAGTTCAGCGGACAAGTCCACTTTGCAAGCGTGTCTCACCTCCCGGGGCAACTCGGATGCTCAAGTCCCCAACCTGAAATCCCGCGGGGACTCTCCCAACCGTTTCCACCCCACGGGGTTCAACAGGGTTCAACATGCCGCCAAGGGAGCTGGGAAGGCTGTCAGTTCTCAAAAGACGACGATCGAAAATCCTTTAATTCTGTGATGTGGCAGAGTGACGACAACTCTATTCAGATCGTGGCTTTTTCCTGGTGGGCTGCGACGATGATCTCCTCCCCCAGACAGCAATGTATGTTGCGAATGAATCGTGTTCCTCGGGATGTCCTGCAGTCGAGGCAGCTGCATTCTTAGAATCTGATCAGGAAATAATCATCCGGATTTTAGATAGCTGCCCATTGGTCGCTGGGAGGATTCAGACGATTGATGACCACATCCATCGGATCTAGTCAAGTCAAATCGACGAGGACAGATGTAGGGTCCAGCTCGTAGAATCGGTCGATCGCATCGCATGCGAAGAAGTACTTGGACTATTGCGACTTCTGCGTTGTACATATTGTTTTGAGTCTTCGAGAAAAGTCGGCAACCATTCGCCAGTCCTCTTTCCTCCGAAGGCTCTACCAATTTCCAATCCTGCAATCAATTGCCCTACTTTTCTACTTCAAGCGTTCCGCTTCTGCTTCCCTGGCGTCCAGTTTGACACACTTCCTCTCCCTGTGACTATCCTATCAGCTGCTCTTACTTCGCCAGTTATTTACTTATCGCTCTATCAAGTACTCTCCCGGTCCTCCCGGCTCCCCATCCCAGTGATCTTACAAAGCTGTATCTACGACGGCGAGGTAATATCGGATCCACCCCACTTGAGTCTGTACCAATCTGGGTCCTTGGTGAGCCTCTCTGGTTATTCCCTTTCCTTCATTAACTTCTGTGTGTGTCGTATCAGCTCGTTTTGGTTGCACATGGCAGTCAAGCATTTTGCCCATCCGATCTCCGCTCCCCTTGCCCATCTCAGCTTCAAGGAGACTGTGTATCCTTCCGATGCAGCATTGCCCATCACCACTTTATCGGCTTGACTAGACTCACAACACTCAAGGCCTGTCCGTCCGACCTTGTCCACCTTCGCCACGGGTTGTCTGCAATCGAATAGAACACTGGACTGGTCTGTAATCACCCAGCTGGTTTGACTTTGCGCTCCCACAGACTCCTGAATTATTGATCACATAGTCTTCTCACCTTTGTTGTTCTAATTTGAGGCTAGTTGCTGATTCCTAGGAATTGCTTTTCTCGCCTGCACATCCATCCTCCTTTTTTTCCCCTCTGCCTTCGCTCTGACCCTGGTCCCTGTCCACCAGACACTATCACATATAATCCCTATTCCCGCCCAGCAGGTTGCTTTAACCCCACCTCAAGCACACTACCAGTCGACCTCAGATTCGTTGAAAAACTCCCTCGATTAAACCACAACATACAGGGGATTGCATCGTAAATAAGAAACCCTCAATCAATTCACTCACACTTCTTATAGCAAGATCTTCATCAAGTCTGCCCGCCCATCCTCAATTCGGCCTTCGATTCCTGTCGCGTCTGACTCGGTAGTATGTCTGGACCGATCCTTCCACTGAATGGGCTCACAGTCTGCTATATGGCTATCCCAACCGTCGTTAGCACCTTCTTCAAGCATATCCTTCCAATTCACGAGTCTGACCCGAGCAATCGTACGGAATTGAAAGCCGATGAAGCGCTTGCTGTTGCACGAACAGTGGTGCAGAAATTCACCCAATATTCTGTGGAGGACGTCCAGGTCAGAATACAAATATACACATATCTCACATCAATCTTGATACGTCAGGAATCTGAATGATACATTTGCTTCTTCTCCCTCACAGCGCCTGGCCAATACCTTCCAGCCTGCCCCCTGGACCGTGAGAGTCGTTCGCGTTTCCATCCCTGCCTCAACATGCTCTTCTGCCGCCGAGTACCTTGAGGCCGCGTTCGGTTCTGAAGAGCTCAAGAATATGATTGGTGGGCGGCAATGGTGGCAACTCCGCGGCAACAAGGATGGCTCAGTCGAGGGTGAATGGATTGCCATGAAACGCGACTTACCTCGGTCGCCTTCCTCACGGTCAATGTCACCTTCGTCGTCCAAACGATCTCCCTCGCCGGCTGGCACCCAGCGCGGTTCTTCTCATTCCAAGTCTCCCGAGGTGGCCGGCACAAAGCGCAGATCTATTTTTAGCTCACTCATGCGTCGCCAGGACGCAAACCCTCGAGACTCGCAGGTTGCCGACTCGGCCGACCCCGCGGAGCTACTCGCTGCGCCAGTTCTAGAACCCGCCCTTACGGACGAAGAAAACTTGGCCAACCTTTTCTCTACACTCGGCCCTGGCATGACGCAAGCTGAGCCAAATGTCCCTAGCGCTTCATGCGAAGATGAAAGCGCCAGTGACCCATACGAAGATGATTTGGATAAGATGCCCTGTATGCTCTACATCCATGGAGGAGGTCAGCATTTTTGCAACTTTCATTCTTCCGCTCCTCGCTAACCTCTACGCGAGTCTATTGTGATGCAAAACGCTGACGCCCACAACACATCAAACAAAATTAGCTTACTATTTTGGCAGCGTCAATACTCATCGGTAAAATTCTATCTGCGTCCACCACACTTTCCAAAATTATGAGATCTGACATGTCTTATCAATTACGCTCACAGATACGCCATCTGGAGATACGCTCGCAAGATGGGTGGTCGCGCCTTTGCCGTCAACTACCGGCTTGCGCCTCAATATCCTTTCCCTTGCGCATTGGCCGACTCCCTGGCGGCATACCTTTACCTTATCCTACCACCAGAAAATGCCAAGTTACGTGCCACTGGGTTTGATCTGGCATGAAGTCTACCATTGCACTCATGCCACATTTTGCACACCTTTTTTCAGGCATAGGCCGATAGATCCATCCAAAATTGTCATTGCGGGTGACTCTGCCGGTGGAGGTCTTAGCCTGGCGTTATTGACTTTGATTCGCGATGTCGGTTTGCCCATGCCCGCCGGCGCCGTATTAATATCTCCTTGGGTCGATCTCACCCACTCGTTCCCGTCTATCATGAGCAATGCAGACACAGACATTATACGTAAGTCTTGCTACCCGCGCTCGCGTGCTGCCCAATACAGTGCTGATTTCTTTGACCTGTTATCACAGCACCCTACGGATTTATGCATCAGCCCAGTGTTCTCTGGCCACCCCCTCCGCTAAAGAACGCTGTCACCCCCACAACCCCCATAATTCCTGCAAACATCCCTGGTTCCCAGGCTATCCCCTCCTCCCAACCGACACCTTCAAGCCCTACTCAAGGTGTTAACCCGTTCAAGCTGAAGATATCTCCGGAGCTCAAAATCCGCAACGACGAGTCTGATAACAATGCCTCAATTATTGAACTCCAAGATGGACAACCTGTAAAAATGAATCAGCAAATCCAACTGTAATAGTCTGCTCTCATGTACATTGCATTGCACCAGCTCGACTTCTGACATTCAATCTGCCCTTCTCTATGCTCCCCCATAACGCTCGATTACTTCTAGTTACGCCACCAATGATCAATTGACGCATCCGTATTGCTCTCCCCTTTTTTCTCCAAGCTTGGGTGGTTTGCCACCGTTACTGATCGTAAGTATGCTCTTCCCTCTACAATAGACCAACCTTAATCTGACTGATTTGCACCACCTGTCAATGTAGATTGCTGGCGAGAACGAAGTTCTCAGGGATGAAATCATTTATGTATGTCCTCGCCGGCCTAGTCCTCTTTTGGCATTTATTGAGGGCTCCGTTCTGACTTCTAACTTTCAACAGCTTGCTCATCGTGCCGCGCACCCGGACCGATATCCTCTCAGGGATGATCTACTCAACGCTCATCCCGAGAGGAAAGCCAAGATGGCGCAATACCCTCCCACCAAGGTTCATCTTCAAGTCTATGGTGAGTTGCCTCATTTGCATCCGCCTTTGTTTCAGTCCAGGTTGTTGATTTTGTGCTTCGGTATCCTTCACCTTATCCAGATGAGATGTTTCACGGTAAGCCTCATCATCGAAGGCGAAGAAATTGTACACTCGCACCGTACTGACTTTAGTTTTTGAAACTGTTTAGTCCTTCCCATGTTCTCCTTTCTCCGACCGGCCAAGTACTGCTACAGGGCGATAGGTTCGTTTTGTAAATTTGTCACTGGTTCTGAGAGCGAAGATTCTTCTGGCAAATCCAGGACACCCAGTCAGGTAAGCTCATTCCAGCGTGGTATGGCATTGCGCTGCCTTATTTGGCTAACACTTCACCAATAATTACTCAGGATGAGAGTCGCGATTCCGGCGATGGTGGCCCGATCCCCGTCCCTGGCCCCTCAGTAATCCTGCAAGTGCCCGGATCGACAGGCCCTTCACAGGCTAACAAATCTACGAAGGCGATCTTCACGCCTAAGCTCACGTCTCCACCACCTCACTTACCTACTCCGCCCCCTTCCCCGTCGTTTGGGCACCATCGTCATAGCCGAAGACTGCCTAAGATCGCGCCCGAAGCATCGACCCGTCCCACGCTTTCAGAAGCCACCCTGGCAGAGCTGGAGCACACTATCTACCATGCCTCGTACCCTGATCGTCGCCCAGCTTTCGTGAACGAAATGATCCGAGAAAGAGTAGCCCTGGACGGGAAGATTAGACCCTTGGAAGACGAGGCTGAGCTCGACATGCTCAAGATCTCGCCTGGGGAGTTGGGGGTCATTAAGGATGGACCTCTGCGGCGATGGGCTGAAGGTCGAAGGATCTGGGACCGAAAGTGAGCTTTATACCCCGTTTGACTCTTTCTGGTCGCGCTCAAGGAAAGATTGTTTATTGATGGATTCTATCGCGTTGATCAGATTTACAGGAAGATATAAGAAGATCCACGCTCAACGGGAACATCATATTAAGCGATCAAACAAGTTGAGTTGCACCCCTATTCAATGAGATTCTCCCGTCTCTTCAGAGAGATCTTTAAAAGCAATCTACCCTCTGACTACTCTTGCTCATCTCCAGACGGGTTAAAGAGACATTGAAAAAATTGTCCGACCCTCATCATTCGCAGAAGAAAAACAAGAAAAAGCGCTGCGGGAAGTCGTCTGAAGCTTCAGGCCAGTTATCTGAAGCAGATAGGAGCAGTCCCACTGACGCTTCACACCCTGCCCCGGCGGTTGCTACAGGGGGCGAGCCCATTTCTGTACATCAATCACATTGTGATCACGCAGATCCCTCGGCCGAGGAGGCCCCGGGAGTTCGGTTCGGATGGACCTTGTCGGACGACGAGAATCCACCACCGAGTTCAATCGCGGCCAGGAAAGATACGTCTGAAGCTCTTAAGGTACTGTCTTTCATCGCCCGCTCCAGTCCACTCATGCGCTACTTAGGAGGCTGATTGATTTTTACTGTTTCTGTCATTTGATTACCACCATGCTCGTCGCGATTTTCTTAGCTTGCCAAAGTTCTTGAGCAACAGCACCAGTCGAAGCACGCCATTCGTCTTCAGATGGCCCTACGTTGAACAATACCTGCTCTACTTGTCTTGGGCGCCTATCGTTTGTGTTTATACATCAGATACATCACTTGTCTTTTTTCATCAGACCTTCCTTCGCATCCATTACATTTTAACCTTTTTCACCCCCTGACTTTGTTTTCACATCATCTCACATTGTCATGTCAATGTGTCTGACCATTATGAGATCGCAAGCTGCAACGGCTTCACCACTCGATTTCATCAACAAGACACTTCATTTTTTCTCTTCCTCTTTTCATCACTTTCCCCGCCATCCTCTCTTGATTAACAGAAGATGTGTTTTGTTTAACATGGCGATCATCACTACCGCTCGATACCCTTGTATGTACTAGATTACACTCTATTTATATGCTTTTAATTCATCTGTAATATGATTTGCATGTATTTTTTTTTTCTTTGATCGTTCTTTATCTTGAATCGCACATTGCCTCTCCATGAAAACTTGAACAACTCACTTTTTTGTCACCTCGTAGTTATGCGGATGAAGTGTACAGCACACCTAAAATCTTGGATTTTCTGCCCTTCCAGACTCCAGGTTCAGAATAGGCGACTCTTAAAACTAACAAACCAAAGCTAAAGATAGCTTTCTCAACTCAATATTTCTCTAACATTCTGCTACTAACTCTACCAAAATAATGACCTAGAATGATACTCTGATAAAATAGTAAGATGGATAGATGGATGCAATAGCATGAAAAACCCCTCCTCCTTCCGTATCCTGTTATGGTGGGTTGTTGAAAACCCCACTGGATGTTGTAATATAAGTAATTTCCCACCGTTGCCTATAACCAAACACCAGCGCTTCGGAGTACAAGCTAGTCCCTATTCTTATTCACTGCTCCCAACCACAAGTTGGCTCTCTTGTTCTTAGTCTACATAAACAAGCCTAGATACAAGGAATTCATTGGATTGTTTCCTCTCCCTTTTCTTCCCACAAATTCTTGAACCAATCCAACACTTTAATGACTGCCCTCTTCTTTTTTCCTCTCTGTGAACCAGATATCAGAATCTCAGCACTCCTCTAGCTTAACTAAGCCTTGGAGCACTTGGCTGGCCAAGAGCTGAGGCGCGGAGTGCATGCAAGGCTTGCTTACACCCAAGAAAGGGAACCTTGCGTGTCACAATCTGAGTTTGAGGTGTGTTTTGTGGTCTTTCTTGATTTGAAATTCCGCTCCTTCAGATGATGGAGGACCAATTGGAATGGGATGAGGCCCCCTTCTTGCAGATCATCATCTTCCCTCTTGCTTCTCCCTTGAATTGGGTTTGAATTACTCTTTTTACCTCTCTTTTTTTGGAGGTTTAATGAAAAAACATCCTGAAAAGGGTCTGTGCACATGGCTCAAAAACACAAAATTACAACTTTGAAAGACAAAGTTGAGCAAGTTCAGAGCAGAATAACAAGGTTATGAGTAGATGAGAAGAAGGGCAACATCAACAAGATTCACTGGTTGAAACATTGCCTCTTTTTTTCTGTGGCAAGGATCTTCAAGGTGCCGTGGATGTTTGGCTATACCAAAACTCCCAGATTGTGACACACATGACAATGTGTCTTTGTCATAAGTTCCTCTTGCTTTGCGTGAGGACTAGTGCAACACCGCAACCACAACATCAACTAGGAATTTGTTAAGTTAGAACACTCCTTGGGAAGGAAACTAATCTGTTGCCCACTGATTGGGTACACAGGAGCTTTGCTGGGGTAAACAGAAAACATCCTATCCCACATTTCAATTTGGAATTTGTTGAAACTATCCTGTGACTCCTCCGCTCCCAGGTGTTGGACTCCCAGGATTCTCTCAAAAACTCAAAACTTCCCTTCCTTCTGTCGTCAACCTTCCCTCAACGACTCAAAGAAATCCATTGGCTCTTTCCCACTCATCTTGACTCTCACTCTCAGGAAAAATTCCCTTCATCAACTCCTTCCAACTCCTTGATTCTGCCATACCTTCAACATTGAACATTGCTGTCTTTCCCTATAAAATAACTGTCTCTCCTTGTCTCTCTCTCTCTCCTCAGGGACATTGCTCCTCTTCATTGCTCTATCTCCCATCTTGCATTGACTTTGCTCATAATCATCCCTCCTCTTCCCTTTAATAAAATCAACAATTACCTCTTGACTTTGCCTTTGAATCTCCTCAACTAAAATCTTGTCAATTGGATCTCAGTTCTCTGTTTCCAATTTGGTGAGAAAAACACCTCTGAATCTCATCTCCAATCTGGAATCTCTGCTGATCCTCCATCTTTCTATTTCAGTTCTCCTTTTCTATATTCTATAGACTGTGTTCAATTCTCTTTTCTCTGTCTTTGTCAGTTGTCTGTCTAGTAATATTGAATTCACTGTGTGGTAAATATTTATACTTTATATTTATTTCATTTTTGATTCTAGTTTTATTGTATTAACTTTCCTTTTTTGTTTTAGTCTGGTTTTGGTCTATAGTAATAATGTCAGCTATGTATATGATACGTGGTGCAGAAATCTTTTAATTTTAAAA
>LUKR01000342.1:11486-21810 GCA_019395275.1 Puccinia brachypodii | reverse complement strand
TTATGGTTACTGCCATGAGAAAATCTTTTATCAGGATATTAAGAACAAATCCAATTTCCCTTGAACTGGTGGACTCCGGCTAAAGACAGCAAATTCAAAAGGTTAACCATTTGGTAGTAAAGTTCTTCAAATCCCAGAAAAACAAGGTCCTTTTTCTGACATTTCTTGTTTCATCTGAAAAGAAATATATCATACTGATGATCTGATGTGTTTGGAGTCATTCTTCAATTTCTTGTGGATAATTTGGAGAAAACACAAGATGATGAATAATACCAGAATATTCAGATTTGATAAAGTCTTTGCATGGAAACATTATGCATCTGATTCTTCTGTGTGAGAAAAGAATTTACAAAAAAAATTGAAACATATTTTTTGTTTGATATCTTCATACACTTCAAAAAGAACAGAATTAGTTTAAACAATAAAAAGGATAATGGAAGACTTCCCTTTGGTTTAGAAACCCAGCTAAATCCTAAATCATATTTCCAATTCCTAAATCTTGGTGGCAAAATTGGAATTTAGAAAGCAGAATTTAGAATTTAGCTTGCAAGACCAACTTCTAAATTGCCACGGGAAGTCCTCCAATCGAGTAATTGATATTCATAGTGAACTACTTGAAGTTTGCACCCTTAGACAATATATTTTCAATTAGCTGCTGATTCAAAGTGCGACAGGTGAAACCCAGTATTGATTCACATGTACTTATTAACTGCTACATGTATCTATTCATGTCTCAAGTGATTCAATCAGAAAATTTATTGATTGAGTTCATGAATCTTCATAACGCAAGCATTTTTCTCCAATAGATAATTTTGGGCTGTGTTGTTATATGCAAACATGTCCTGGGCTGTTTGGATCATCTTGTAACCCCATGATCAATTATATCATGTTATAATATTGAAAGCACCTTTCTTTCTGCCAAGCAGTTGACCTTGCTTTGCAATGAAGTTCTACATGTGTTCTGGGAGAGTTGAAGTAAAGCTTGGGTCAAGTTGGGGTTGGGTTCAACTCAATATCAGACCATGATCAACATGAGTTGAGAAACAACCCAGCATCAATTGAGTATTAAATGAAGCATGACTTGGTACAAGGTTAGGTATAACATCTGACAGGGTTCCTAAAGGCCAGGCTTGAGGGCACTTGCATGTCAGTGCTGAGCAAACTTCCCTGGTGTATTGTTGTGTAAAAAAAGTCCCCACCAAAAGGGGCAAAACCCCTCCGCGCTATGAAGGCACTAGGGTGTAAGTTCATCCCTCCGGCCGGCGAAATGCAATATATGGTTTCCTACTCGGTCTATAGGAGAGAGGGACTTTGTTAAGTTAGGAGGAGACAGTTATTTTAATGTTGGATGTGTGGGTGTGTATTTTTTTTTTGTGTTGCGAGTTTTTTTTTCCCACAAAACCAAGGGAGTAAACATGGTGTGATGGTGTGATTGATGTCATCTCTCAGCAGGACCCTAGCAAGCCCGGCCAGATGTGGGCAATGTAGACATGAAAACTTGAAAGACACATTGGCTTGCAACCAAGCATGTGATTGAGATGATTCAAACATGAGGACATGTACATGGTGAAGGAGCATCATGTATATGTATTCTTTGGTGGTAAAACTACATCAATGAGCCTTGAGAGCTGAAAAACTAAAAATAAAATAAAAAATAAATAAAACTTTTCAAAAAAATTCGTACATTTTTTTTGTGAGTTTTTCAATTCTCAAAGCTCACTGGTGCAGTTTCACCACGAAAGAATACATGTACATGATGCTCCTTCACCATGTCCATGTCCTCATGTTTGAATCATCTCAATCACATGCTTGGTTGCAAGCCAATGTGTCTTTTGATTCATCCATGTCTACATTACCCACATCTGGCCGCGCTTGCCAGGGTCCTCTATCAGCTTCCCTACATGTGGTATTCAAATCAAGGATAACTTGATCATCAGTTCACCATTCTCAAACCACCCTTAACTAATAGTTCCTTCGACGGCTGATCTGCAGCAAGTAAATATGCACGAAAACCAACGGCCGATCAGAGATGATGAGTGCTTTGTTCTTGGCGTCTACTATCAGCTGGTTCTTTCTTTGATTGAGTCCCTGAGAAAGGAGTTGTTTTTTTTTTCGGTAGCGATGGCTTGGCTGAAAGCGGTGCTAGAGACGAGCCCGGCTGCCCGATTGGGCTTATAAAACGGGGCCGTTTAGCCCGAGATGCCGGGCCTGAAGCCCACCCGCCACAGCCCGGCAACCAACTCAGCCTCGGATTTTCTTCAGCCACAACCAACCAACCACTGACGCCTCTCACTCTCCACCCCGCACCTCGTTTCCCTATCCATACACTCATCACACCATGGGGATCAAGAAAATTCACATCATTCGTCACGGTGAAGCCGAACACAAGTTGAGCATCATCCCCCTACGCGTCATTGTCATAAGGACAAGATTACTGATTCCGAAACCTATTTCTTACAGCGTGGATCAAGATTATTACAGTTTTCCAGATGCAGTTCTGACAGAGTATGGTAAACAACAATGTTCTGATTTAAACGAATCGACTCAAGAGAGTATCCAACAAACGGCCTCGTTACTAGTGAGCTCACCACTACGAAGGACGTTACAGACGAGTCTGATAGGACTCCCAAGTCTGATAAACCGACTAGGAGGACCGAGCTCGATAATAGCCTTACCAGAACTCCAAGAGAATTCCTCGTCGCCCGCGGATACGGGCAGCTCGAGGGAGGTACTCGAACGGATCGAAGAGTTTGATGGGATCGATTTCGGGAGACTCGTTAAACATTGGAACTCAAAAACTGGATTCTGGTCTTCCGACCCTAAATCTCTCAAGTCTAGAGCAGCTTGGACTCGGAAATGGCTCGCTGAAAGACCAGAGGAGGAAATCGTTGTCGTCTCTCATGGCTCCGCGCTCCGGTTTCTAACAGAAGAGTACGGCTCTCAAGGGGTTCGTGTATCTTCTATCTACCTCCCTTCACTTTCTTTTTTTTACTTACACATACAACATTCTTCATCAGATTTGGGACAATTGCGAATGTCGGACATATGCTCTACTACCCCCCTCATCCGGCAAGAACTACAAACTCGTCCGACTTCCTAACAACTCATCCTCGTATACGAACCAAGAGGAGAAACCGATCATCCAACAATCTAGCTTAATCACCACTTGTGACTCTATCGAGAATCATTAAATCCTCCTCCCCTTCCTCCTCTCTTTTTTTAAATATACATCGCTCTCTAAGCATACTACTTTACCCAATTCTTTTATCGTTTTTTTAAAACTCCTTTTTGTTCGGTACGGTTGTTCCCTCCCACCAAACCCACATAACGCTCTCATGTTTTCAATTCCCTCCTTTTGTTTATTGCCGTTGCCGTTGTTGCTGTTGCTACCCTAAAAAGAAAAAAAAAAAGGAAAATGAATGATCCAATCCATCCTTTTCTTTCTTTCTTTCCTTCCTCTTAATTTCAATTTTCTAGCAAGTACCCAAAGTATATGTACTACAAGTTCTTCCTTCATTTTCTTTATTTGTTGTTGTTTGTTGTTTGTGTCTGGTCTCTTCTTCACATCTTACCAAAGTTTTGTATCTTTTGTTTGTTTGTTTGAATTGATTTGTTTGCAATTTATAAACTTGATTACTTTCATTTTGGCTCATTTTTATGTTTGTCAAAGAGAGCCATTGTGTGTGGAGAGAGAATTGATAATTATTTCTTCGCGAGTTTTTTGTTTTCATCAATTATTAACAAAAATAAGGGACTGGGAATTGGTCATGAATTCAGATGAGTGACAGTATATGGGAAGCCTCATAAACTGCAGGACCTATTATAAAGCCACTGGCCCAGGAGTTTTCTCTTTTTTTTTTTTTTTTTTGGGGGGGGGGGAGGGAGCATATATGTAATCCCAAGGCATATTCTCTGATTATCTCTAATAAGATAAAATGAAACTCTCCAGCTGGTACATATTAAACCTGTTGTATAATTTTAGCTAATCATGAAGCATGATTCTTATACATATATACTACAAACATTCATGGTTTTAATCTGAAGGAATATGATCCTTTAAAGTACATTTTCTCCATTTCTTTTAGTAAAGATAAATTTGATCTAGAGGAAATTCAAAAATGTTTATACAGATGTATAGGTTCTTATATATATTTATATAGAGAGATTACCAAATCTAACAGTTGATCAAAAATGTACACATGACTTATCCACACCTATCTGAACCCCAATAAGCTTATTTTCTTCTTACATAAAGAAGCAATGGTGGGCCAGCTATGCTATTGGTAGTAATGGTGTACCACAGCACAGTGTAGTGCTGCTAACACTAGTACAATTATTTGTTGGGTATTAGTTGACTTCTGTGCTATGTGCCTAGGGCACAAAAGCTTAGTTGCAAAAGCACTTTGGCCCTGGGGCATGATTTTGCTGTGGCCTAGCCAGAACCTGCTATCAGGCTGTTAACACTACAGTGTCAGCAACTGAGGACACTTTTTTAAATAAAGCATAGCAGCCCACCTCTGCCTGAAGGAAATATTAATTATTGTGAATCCCATACAATAATATTTTTTTGTTAATCTGTCTTGATATAAATACATACAATACAACAACAAATGTGCATGTATTAGATCTATTCCTTTTTCTTTTCTTTTCTTTTTTTTTTTGTGCCAGATTACCAAAATCTTGTGGATTAGCAAGAAATTTAACTATTCTATTCCCAAGCCTGTCAGGTTTTGACAACTTGTGCATTCAAAATTGTTAATCTATCTTGAAATCCAACAGTTATTTATCTCTTGCTGACCTCATCAGACATCTGTGATTATCAACCCCTGCAGTTGAATATGGGTGACACTAACAGTGATAATTTAAAATCATGTGTCACTAGTCTTCAATTTGCACTTAAACTCAGTATGGTATACCTATAAAATCTCAAACAAAAACTTGATTAGGGGAACTATGATCAGGCAATATGGCAAACCCTTTTTCAACCTTGATACAGTGGTTGCTACCACTTTTCAGCAACAGCCTTTTTCACCTTGGTTAAGAATCACACCAAAGGCCAGAGCACTTTCTTGGTTTGAATATCACTTCAGATCCTTTCAAAAAAATGAGTCTCATGACTATAACCCACCCACTACAAACATTGATGGATTTCCTTTATTGGAAATTGATCATCTATATATTTTTCCCTTATATTTAGAAAAAAATCATATGGTCAATTTTTCATCAATTTCCTCTGGATGAAATCCATCAATGTTTGTGGTGACTTGATGGAAAAAATGTGAAAATTTTCAAGGAAAATTATTGGTTAGGATTTCTGTCTGACTAAATATATCTAAGAACTTTTTCCCAATGATATAATCTGTCAGAAAATTAACAACTACACAAGGACTTGGCCCCTGGAAGGGTTAAATGTAAGTGCCTGATTTACCACTAGGATCCAAATTATCAATGATAAAACCAATTGATCAGCCTGAAATTAACTCTCCAAAATCATGTAAGGACTGGAAGCCCTTCACTGTGGCAGTGGATGGGATGGAGATCCAAATGCCAGAAGTCTATACAAAGAGTGTATTTCACTATGTATCTGAGAACAAGCAAACCTTGAGTGTCAGAGTGTGGTCACTTACTGTAACTGAACAGTAGTGATTATCACTTTGATGAAAGTTTAAGCTCAGGTTTTTGTGATAAATTCCTGTAAAAGGAAACACTCAATCGGCTGAATCTTTGGTATGAGAGGCTTTCTGTTAAGCACATCCAGATCAACACAGGGTTTAATGGGAAACTTGGTATAACTCATCTAGGTTTGTGATAATCCCAGAGGGATTAGGGGTTTAACAATAAGAGATGCTTCAACAGAACTTTTGAAGGGAATCCAGAATTGTTAAGGGTGGAATATGGACTGTAAGTTAGAATATTACTTCATTGTATCAGGGTTAATATATTCTGGGAATTTAATCACAAAGGGAAGATGGGGGGATTAAATACACAAGGGGCAGCCAGGTTTGTTCCTGTGGGTGTTCACAGAAGTGGGCCAAAGACAGCTGATCTTCCTGGGTGTGTCATAGGTCAATACAATTGTTATCCTTTGAATAACAATACACAACTACTTAAACTTTGAATTGATTAGTAATAACAAGGAGTGTTAATACAATACTTAATATTGTATGGTTGCTTCATGGAGGTAACAATAAGGGGATGTAGTGTACTATAATTGAAAGATAAGTTAATGCAAAGGAGTGTTACAGATAAGCAATCTTATCTGTTGGTTAAATGGTAAATTTCAGTTACTTAGGAAATGTGATGAAACTTAAAAGGTATTACTTAAGAACAAAAACCAGAACTAAAAACAAAAGACATAAAAATTAAAGGTTAGACCAAATAACTATAGAAAAATACAAAAAAGAAATCAGATGAGAATGATAATGATGATTTACCAATAGAAGCAAGTTTTGATAGTAATGATGATGAGGACAAAGAACAATAAGAGCAACACTGTGAAAAAAGCTAGAAGATAACACATGGTGAAAGAAAAAGAGATAAAAAAAATAGTTAGTTTAGAGAGATGGCAGAGACCAGATCAAGAATGTTGATGGAAGACAGATATTGTCTTCTCACCAATTTGAATCAGACTTCCAACTGGGGTCAGGACAATTACCAACAAGATTGACAAGTTAGGTACAGGAAACAGCAGACTGGCGGAGTGCTGAGGATTCAAATGACAGGGCAATGTTTGTAGAAAGTCAGATCAAGTCAATGATCAAATGGTGAGATAACGGTCAGATTGTGAAGATGTATTGAGAATGTGTTTGATGAGAGGAGAGAGGTTGAGAGAGGGAATTTGGTGGACTATTTAAGTGAGATGGGTTATGCAGCAAGCTGGCAAGTTTGGCTGAGAAGACCGGTTCGATGGAGTTGGTGAGTGGTTTTTGCTATTTGTTGTTTGAAATGATTTTTATGATATTTTGTTGATTTGAGATTTTGGAAGACAGAGAGCTTTCTAATATGGAAGAAAGTTGTGTGAGAAGAAAAAGGATATGTGAGATAGGAAGAAAAGGAAATAAGAAAATAAATCATGAGAAAAGAAAAAGAACAAGGATTACAATTGAGAGCAGAGAAGTCAGAGAAGAGCACCGCGGCAGAGAGCAAGAGCAAAGACTGGTAATACAGACAGAATTCCAACAACATGTCAGGTACTTTGACATGTGCTCTGTGGCTTACGTTGAGGAAGATCACATTAAGGAAAAAACGGGGGGAACAGAGTTCAAACTAAATTACAGGAGGTCCCAGAAAGCTTGCTGTAGGGAAGGGTTTAATTTCCAAAGAAAGTCAAAAGTACACATCCTCTTTACTGCACCTCAATATACAGTACATGGCCCTGTACATCCAAAGCTATCAGAGTATTTATGTTTATTTTCTTTGTTTTTGGAGATACCTACTTGGGAGTTGGACAATCAAATTCCTCTTGCTTTTTGCATTTGGAATCCATCATGACCCCATACCCAAAATCTCTCTAGCCATACCCTGGAAACCTGCCAAAGTCTTAGGGGAAGCAGAAGTAACAGGACTGGGGGCTGTACAACCATTTGTACAGGTTGGCATAGTTTTCTTTTCAATTTTTTTTGGAAATTTACCCACCCCAGTTGCAAGCTTTCTGGAAGCTTCTGTACTACAATATATAGAGATTGGTCTACTCATCACTGATATTATTCTATATTTAGTACAGCCCAATTAAGGGTGAAGTGTGAAATCTCATAAACCTTTATGTGTTCTGTGGGAATTGAAACCATGTCTCTGGTATTCATGTCAAGTGTCCTAAACACTGTACTAATGATGATTGGTCATGAATGGCTACACTGCCAGCATAATTGGCTGGGCTGATATTATCCCAGTTAAACTGGGATGCAACCAACCAAGTTTAAATAGAATTCCAAGGGGGGTACATTGTATTTGTATTTGATTGGTTGAGATCAAACAATTTAAAATTGTTTTAGTGCATCCCAGTTTAACTGGGATAATCTCAGCCCAGTCAATTATGCTGGCAATGCTGATATTGCTTCAATGGATGAAACTGGTGTAAGTAATAACCCCAAATGGTGGGCAGAACCTGTAGCAAAAGATGCCCTGAATGTCTACACCAGTAGCTATGATGAAGCCCTTTGAGAGAAGAACCATAATCTAAAAGATTCCCCATGTATTTTTTCTTTTTGTTACATTATACAACTTCAAAGGTTGGGGAAACACTCTTTTAGCCCCTTGTAATACTGATAATGTTTTATTGTGTTACATTTTTGAGGGAAAATCCCCTTAGTTGTGTTACTAGAGGGCCCATTTCCTTGTTTTACCAGACAAACATAACACATTATCTGGTAAAAGGAAGCTGCCATGTTACCAAGATCCATCCATATAATTTCATGTATGTAATTTCCCAGTGTTGCCATTGCACATCAAGTACTGTCTTTCTAGATTTTGATCATCCTGTCTCAATAACTCAAGTAGACTGTTGGTCTGTAATTGTTTACATTCAGTATTGTACCAAGACCTTCTGGGAAATGGGAGGAAGCTGTAATGTGTGCAAGATGACTGGATAAGATAGCTGTTGGGAGTCAATGCACCAGTCAAAAATGAAAGATTTGGAGAACTTAAAGATAAATTTCTCATAAGTAAAAAGTAAACAGAACTTTAAAATAAAACAAATATAAAACAATGAAACAAACAAATATAAAAATATAATCAAAATGTAAAACTGTTTATACCTTAAAGGTAGATCTTGATCTAAATAGGAGTAATAAGAATCTTGAGAGTGATAGATGGTTATTAATGATAAAATTTGATGCTTTGAAGTAGATTAGATGTTAATAATGATCAACTTCAAAATAATATAGAAGTAATAATAATGATTAAGTCAGTGAAAACGTTAGGGCTGAAAGAATAATAATAATAAAAAGGTAACAAATTTGCTACTTTACTGAGATCAGTAAGCTTGTGAATTGTATAAGTGATTTAATGAGTATAATTTCTGTATTGATATGTACAAATAAAAGATAAACTTATAAAAAATAAGTTGCAATCTTTTTAAAAGGTTATAGTTGTAATTTTCTTTATTAAAAGAGAAATGATGTTATAAAAATAACTTACTGGTTATTGATGGATAAATGCAATCTAAAATGTTTTTCAAAGAGTTTGGTTTCAATCAATGATTGTTTTGCGCTAAAGTAATTTTGTTATTGACATCATTACTTGCAATGTTGCCTTGCGGCTTCTTTGGTGAAAGTCTGTGCAGTAAACCTGTCACAGAAAAAGTTTGTAAAATAAAAAATAATCAACAAAAAGTTAAATTTATTTTTTCAAAGATAAAAGTTAGTCCAAGGTACTAACTTTCAGGATTTCTTTGATTTGGAGAAAGTTCAGAAATTGAATTCCAACAAAAAACTCTAACCTTGATTGTTGACTCCACTGCTCATGATTTTTCAATAAGCATGTGATGCATTCAAGTTATGTTGTCTGATTATCTGAAAATAATTGACATGCATGCAAGAAATAAAAACTTGCAACAATCAATGAAGTAGTAGTTGATCACCCAAGCAGATCAATTCTAGGCAGTATATGTAAACAAAGCCTGATGGTTTCAAGGTTGACTTCAAACTGTGGATTCCCTGATCTAATCACTCCAGCCCCGACTTGTGTCTTTCTTTATTTAGGCGGGCTGTGTTCAACATTTTGGAGGAGTACTCTAGCGCCATCAGTTAGCAATCAATCAGATATCATAAAGCAGCCTCCAATTTCTCCTGGACTCCTCTGGAAGCCTCACCAATAGTAGTGAGGTGGGAAAAAGGGAGGGCAGCCATCCAGCCTACTCAACGGCCGTTGTAGACTGGTTGTTGGCCAAGAAGAGCTCCCTGCTTGATCACAGGTCTATCATCATATCAGGATGTAAATGGGTTGGATTGAGCCGGGACAGGACCCAGGAGACCCCCTATGGAGGTGGGTAACCAAAATGTATGAATGGATTTTCACCCTACACAACCACTTTGACTGAACATCAGATGTGATATCTGGATAGTTGCCACATCAGGACATGTACGTACTAAGTGTGCATCATGTACATGTGTTCTTTAGTGGCTAACCTCAACCAGTAAGTTTTAAAAACTGAAAAACTAAAAAAAATGTATGAATTTTTTTTCAATTTATTTATTCATTTTTTTTTTTAGTTTTTTGCTTCTCAGGGCTCACTGGTGAAGATTTACCACTGAAAGGTTTATGGGCAGGATGCACCTTCAGTATGTACATGTAGAGATGGCACTTTGGCACCTGTTGGGGTGTACCT
>LUKR01000342.1:0-11156 GCA_019395275.1 Puccinia brachypodii | reverse complement strand
GATGTTCAGTCAAAGTGGTTGTATACATTTTTACATTTTGGTTACCCACCTCTATAGGGGGTCTCCTGGGTCCTCCCGGGACCTGTTGAATTGTGGGTCGGGTTCGGGCTGCCGCCCAGTTTGGCCCGACCCGCCATTAAGAAGCCTTTTTGACCCGCCAACCCGCCAGTGAAGAACTCTCCCCCTTTTAATATCCTCCGATGAAAACTGATGATACAAATGCAAACGCAATTCCAAGAAACAAGGCTTGTGCGACCATTAGCATCCGCAAAAACATGTACAGCGGGTCAAGACGGGTTCAACCGGGCCCGACCCGAGCTCTCTATCGTTGGATTCGAAAATCTGACCCGCCCCGACCATGTAAATAGATCGGGTCGGGTTTGGGCAAGGTTTTCCGACCCGAACGCGATCCACTTAAATCCCGAGGATCGTCTATAACGATCGCGACGATTGTTTACCATAATCTAGATCAAATGTACATTTGTGCATTGGCTCAAGGGGTGTAAAGCCTTCCAGTCTGAAATTATTGCTATTAATCATCTCATTCACTTGTGTTCATTTTTTCAGGTCAGTAGGTTATCAAGCACTCCTAACATATCTCGTGCGATCATATCAATAATTTCTCGTACCTGGTCACAGCAACAACTCCGCCTAATCTGACATTTTTTTCTTTCTTTTTCTTTTCATTTTATTACAGGAATATGAAATTGCAAGAAAAAAAAGTTCGATTTGATCTTGAAAGTAAAACAACACTGAAACTGGACGTAGGAGAAAAAAATGAAAGCTCCAGCCGATGAAAAGATGGGCGAATGAGCTTGGAATAAAGAAAGATTGAAACTAAAGGTAGAAGAAGAAATAAGAACAATCGTCCCGAGGAAATGAGCGGTGAATTTGTGTATTTGTAACGTCAATGATAGTAGCGATTCAAGAAAGAAAGAAAAAAATATAGTGAATGTGGTATTGGTACATCTACATATGTCGTGATATTATTATTTTTTGAAAAAGAAAAAAATGAGATCTATCAAAATTTGGGCCCTAAGAATGAGTTTTGAACACGAGGATCATCAGCTCCTGGGGTGAGTTTGTACAACCCTCGAACCTCTGGATAACTTGTACTAAATTTCGAGTTGACATGTTGCATAAGTTCACCGGTTACTTGGTTGTACTGCCCGAGCGATGATACTTGATTTTCTAATCTAAATAGGAGCTTATCTTTTAGATTAATGTTTTCTAAAAGGGGTTTCATTTGACGTGACATATAGTCAACCGAAGCATTCCATTCATCCATGACTTCCTTATTCAAGTATCTGAAAGGTGTATCCTTGAATCGTTCGTCGGCCAGCTTGAGTGCCTGCTGACCTGTGTTTTGCTCCGAAGGTTTCAGCGGGTTCACCACCAAGGCAAAGTGGCGTTCATCCGGGAGTTTGGCTTTCTTGTCGGTAATCTTTTTCACGTTTTTCGGGCGCGCAGGGGGTTCTAGTGCTGGTGCCGGTTGATTTGTTTCTGGTAGCGGACCTCTCAATCTTTCGTCGACTTGCAAGAGTGACTGCTGCCCTTTTTTGCCCTTCAAAGGCTTTAGCAGCTTTCCCAGAAGGGTGCGTCGTGAAGCCGTGTCTTTCTTGTTAGGGACTAATTTACCTGTTTTCGGGTTTGTCTTTCCTGTTAGGTCTAGTGCTGATTCGGTGGTGCCTGGTTTTGAATCGCTTTCGACTGGTGCCAATTCACTTTTGCCTAATCTCGATGGACTTGTGCCGGTGGCTTCACCTTTGCTTGCTTCTGCCCCACTTGTTCCTGCTTCTAATCCGCTCGTACCTACTTCTGACCCACTCGCGCCTGGTGACGATTGCAGGGTACTCGGTAGCGGCTTGTTCCGCTTGCCTGTAGGCTTTGGAAGTTCGTTGTCTGGCCGTTGGAACCTGGTTTCGGATAGTTTATTCAAGGCGGCATCTACTAATTCGGACGAATATTTGATTTTGGGTACCACGGGGCCACCAATTTGATCTTTTGATCCTTCGATCGAGGATAATCTGTACGAAATGTATTCCCTCGAAAAATGATCTTCCCAAAGCTCACCGGCCCAACCTTGATCCCAAACGCGATCATTGGTAGCTTTGGTAATGGACGTGGGGTGAAGCTCTTCGAATGCTTGTTTGTAATCATGTCTTCCAAGAATCCTGTTGATCTCGGACTGGTGTTCAGAAATCATTTGATCGGTATTCTTTGCCAAGGTCTGAGATTGAAATTTGGCATCTCGAGTGATACTGTCAAACTGAGAATTGAGTTTTGCCATGAGACGCTCTATGAAAGCTCTGGGAAGCTGGTCAAGTTCGTTGACTTTGTTTGAAAAGTCTTGAATTACTGTGATTGGAGGTAAATTTTTAGGTAGATCTCGAGGGAAAAAGTAATTCCGTTCTTCTGCTGTGATGAGCCTTTTCGTTACCAATTCATCTAAAAAAGTATTGATTGAGGTGGTGACATGAGTGAGATCCGATTGTGGAATCAATTCAGCCTCTAGTTTATCAAACAATCCAATACCCATTCTTGCCTTCACGTTGTTGAGTGTAGCCAAGGCGGCGCCGTTGGATGTGGATGCAGACTGAATTTCCCTGCTAAGCGATTCTTTGATGACCCCCCTGTCCTCCAGTTTCTTCAAGAGTTCTGGTACCGAGACTCGAAGCTCTTGGTGCTGTGCTAATGTCTCGTCTTCAAGAAACTTAAAACGATCGATCCCCCGGGTTTGTTTAATGGAATCGAGAACGTTTTGATAAAAGGGCCTAGAACGAGATGCAGCTTCGGATAGCTGTCTGTATTCGCCGGGCGGTAGTAAGTTTTTGAAGCTTTTTTCGAAGGCGCTGAGATCTACGTTCCACTGGCTGCCCAAATTTTGCATCTTATTGTACATGCCGTCAGCGGATAGTCCAATACCGAAGTTTTTCTCAAAGAACTGAGCTTCGACTCTGCCGTTTGGCGTAGCGAACGTCGTGGCTACCGTCCTCTCGTAGGCTTCCTTCATCAATTTTCTGTTACCAGCAATTTGCTCAGAGATAGTGCTTAGTTGGGTTTTGATGATCTCTTCTGCGGTTTCTTCCATCGGTTTCGCTATCAGAAATTGAAATCTGAAGTGCATAATATCATCGATGTAAAGTTGGTTCCTAGTAGCAATTTCCTCAGGCGTCAAGGCCATGAGCTCAAGATCTGATTTTCGCATCAAGGTGCCGAAGTTGCGCTTAGAAATCCCTTCAAAAATAAACTGGAATTCCTCGTCGGACATCTGCTTTTCAGACATTCTGAAGGCTAAAAATTTCTTGAATTCTTGGAGTGTTCCCGGACCCGAGTTTTCGAGGTGGCCAGGCGTTGCTAGGTGCGGGAGGGCCACTCGATACAGTTCTTGCAGTTCCTTGGGTTCGATTTGCTCTAGCACGTCGTTTACCACCGATTTGGCTAACGGTTTGACCGTGCTGGGATCCCAGAGTTTGAAAATATCGATGAGCTGAGACCTGACGATCTTGTCCGTCTCTTCCTTGACGAACACGGGTAAAGAATCGTGAAGGGCCCGGCCTAGCTTCCGTTCAAACTGCTTCCATGGTTTCGTAGTAGCTTCAATGTTCTTTTGGACTTTCGCATGGTCCTCAGCTAATTGGAACCTGAGTTTCATTCTTTTTTGGACTTGATCCATTTCTTTTAATAATTCTGGATCTTCGCGATGCTCTGGGGGAATTCGCTCTAACCACTCGTTCCGAAATTTTTGAGCCAAGAAGTCTGGGTTAACAGTTCGTCTCAGGTTCTCTTGTGCCGATAGGTCCGCCAAGATACCACCGGCTCTCTGAATCTCTTTACCTTAATTGAAGAAAATTGTGAAAAGCAAAACATGAGCAATTAATAATTGTCTCCAAAATTTAAAAGCAAGGATATTCAAATAGGATGGTGAAAGGAAAATCTCGTGAACTAACTTGTTTGAGCCACCTCTTCCGGGTCTACACGAACCGGCCCTTCGGCTTTGTCTGTGGGCGCCTTTTTCAGGAGTTGCAGGTAAATGGGTTCGTATTCAACCGGCTCTGTGTCGAGCAGAAATCTTCCAGAGTAAGTCTGGCCACCAAAACCAAAGGGAAAAAACAACCACAAATTAGGGACTATTCCAAAGAATTCTGAGGGAAGAGCACGGAGAGCTTACCTCCAAGTCCCATCCGACATATTTGGCCTGAGGTTTATAGGCAGCACTGGAAAACAAAAGTTGATGTTCTTCAGCTTCTGCCAAATTGAGATTCAAGCAATTGAAACTATCCAAGGCTCACAGGCTTTGGGGTACATGATGACTTGCGACATTTGTCGAACTTTCAGCTTGACTGGCGAAGGACGTATCACGGCTTAAAGGGTTCTTCGCGATTTCCGCGTGACTGGGAAAGTTTTGGTGGGTTGGGGGATTCCTTGGAGTTTCAGCTTGAGTGGATATGGTTGGACGGCCTTCAAGATTCTTTGGACTTGGGGGTGGAGTGGCGAAGGTTGGACGGTTTGGGAGAGTCTTTAGACTTGGAGGTGGACTAGCTAGAGTTGGATGACTGAGGACGTTCGTTGACCTTCCGGCTTGATTGGCCAGGGTTGGATTGCTCGGCGGGTTGAGGTTCCTCAAGCTTGGAGGTTGATTGGCCAAAGGTGGCTGGGTTGGAGGCGTTTTCGGAGTTTCAGCTGGCTTGACCAATCCTTTTTCTTTTGCGATCTTGTCCAGTTCACCTGGGGGGGGAACGTAATCGAGATTTTTTGAAGCGTCGGTGCGACTCAGTTTTTTGGGAAGTGTCTTACTAGCACCGGCCTCTCCTTTAGGTAGAATACCTAAGTCTTTTGAGGCTTCGCCGATGTCAAACTTTAAATCCGGAAAGCGTTGTCCGGGAGTGCGGCCCAAATCAGCGGGGCCCTTATTCGAAGCTCCAATTCCTAAATCAGACGTCTCGCCCTGTCCACGGAGGACGCCAAGGGCATCTTCGGTGGGATTTGTGGCGGCTTTGGCGAGTCCCCTCGTTCCACCTGCACGCAAAGCTGCTCCAAGACCACTCTCCATCCGTCGTTGGAGGACCATTGGGGAGGTGTATGGAAAAAGTAAAGGAAGTATTAGCGCACATAGAAAAGTGGGATTGTGAGGGTACATCGCAGATTATGTTGATGGTCCAAATGCCAAAAAGAGCAGGAAAACGAAACGGCGGTGCCCGAGAAAAAAATGATCGTAAAGGACAGTGGTATGGAGTAGTATTCGCAACATATCTTACGCTAGAAGAATTGAGCTCTCAGAATCATCTAGGAGCTCTCTCCTATGTTTGAGAAGAGCCCGTGAGTGGGGGGAATGAGGCTTGACTCTCGACTCACCAAGACGACGACAGCCCGGCAGCGTTACAGCCAGGTTTCTGCATGGGGAACTTTGCGCCGTCGTAATCCAACAAATGTACAGAATATCTGCTTCTCTTCCCAAACCATAGCCTGAAGGACGTGTCTACATTTACATTGTGGTCATCCAGAGACTAGCGATCGTTCGTTCTAAGCTCTATATAGGCTTGGAAATTTAACTTTGACTGCAGGGCGGGCCATCCACAATCGTTGATGACCGACTGCAAATCACAGACGGCTCGATTGCCAATGAGATGCGGCACAAGCTGGTAAGGAACCCAGGCTAGCGATCCACTGCTGGTTGGTCGTCCAACCGGGAAGGCCGATCTACAGCCCCTCAAGATAATTCATAGTGCGCAATGCCATAGGCGAAACCACACTTTAAAACGAAAAAAGAAGAAATGTCATCTGACTCTGAGGAATGTCGTCGTATAGTTGAGAGCTCAGAATTACGATGAAACGTGTGTCGCCCCCGTAGCGTGCTCCACTAAGAAACCCCTATGGAAGATATCAATATTCCAGCTGCTCTTCGGACACCACCAGGCCCCAGCTCACGTACATAGAGTCCAGATGACCACAGTAATCCATCGCGTTTCATCATGTGTACTCTTATAAAAGCTTCCACAGAAAAAAAGATTGGTAGATGGAATAAGGAAAAGGAAGGAAAAAAAGTGAACAGCAAAGCACGTCTTACTTTGTTTACGACGCTGTGGCACTACGTAGACAACTCAAAGAAAATGATCAAATTATCCTTATTTCCAATCATTCAATAAAAAGAAATCCAAAGTGATTCATCTACGCGAAAAGGGATACACATGTGATTCAAGGTCATAACAATGGTGTGAGCTTAGAATAGAAAGTGGAGGGAAAATTTATCCGGGGAGTCGAATCAGGTGATTTTCAAAGCTTCGATCGTCTGGGTTAACAAGTCATAAAGACCATCTTCTTTGCTCGGCTTGTCTTTTTTCGACGAGGTAGAGGCCGTAGAAGCAGGTTCTGCCTCGACAGTCTTATTCTCCGACTCTTTCTCACGAGTTACTTCCAGCTGTTCGGCTTGATCGACACTTTTAGCAGGCACCGTTGGTGGGGTGGGTTGAGTCGTATCTGGCTGGGAAGATGTCATTTCTGAGCGCAAGTCATCTTGCTTCGTGGGAGGCATTTCGTCTTCTTCTTTGGTTGAAACTTGATCGATGACCGGCTCCTCTGCCGCGACGGACTTTTCTTCTTCGACCTCACTGTCGTCATTAGCACCACCATCATCATCGTCATCAGACGCTTGAGAGTTTTCCTCTTCATCTGTTTTGACGTAAAAGTAAAAGAAAGACCGAGTGAGTAGCCTTCAACCCATGAACAGAATCAGACAAACACGGAAATCTCAAGCCCACCATCAGACTCCCTCTCAATCATTTCATCGAGTTCATCTAATTCAGCCCCGTTGTCCCACGCGTCCAATGCTTCTTTCATAGCACCCCAGATACCCGAGAGTTCACCAGCGGCATCCGCATCGCCGTAGTTATCATTTAGCTCGACTTTTTTCAGTTTCGAGCCGAATTCCTTGACGTATTCGACGAGCAATCCGACAACCTCTTCGTCGATCTCACTTCCAGAAAGCTTGAGATGCTCGAGTCCAGGATTGTTGCCCAACTTCAGGGCTCTCGCAATCATAGCACCGCCTCGTGGCTTCAACAAACAATCACCCAAATTTAATTCACGTAGGGCACTCAGATGAGGTAAGGCGTTGGCAACGGCCTTCGATCCTTTCTCAGTAGCGGTGTTGTCCCACATATCCAAGATTTGTAATTTCGAGCAATGAGAAAGACCTGCCATGATGGGATCCCAACCGTAATTTCGGATATCGTTTTGGAATAATCGAACCTCGATCAACTCTGGATGGGCCTGAAAAGCTTTCCCCCAGGCTTGAGTCGAACCATTTTCGCATCGATTTCGGCCGCAAATGATTTTCCTTAATCGACTAGTTTGACCGGCTTCTTTTGCTTTCATCCCAAGTTGATACAATGCATCCGCAATCACCGTGGCTCCCGCAGGTCCTAGTCCATTATTCGCTAGTCGAAGTTCTTCGAGCGGAAGATGGGACGATAAGAACGGCACCATCACGTCCACGCAGCGACCTCCAAAGGCGTTATCCGATAGATCAACGATCGTCAAGTTTTGGAGGTTGAGCAGTGAGTTGCATAGAGATCCCAATGCTAGCGGAATTTCAGATATCAACCTCCCAGTGAAAATATCGGCCAGATCAGCCTCCTTCGAAATCCCCCCGCCAGATTACAGTTCATAGTCAATATAATAATTTGCTTCTACCACGGTTCAAGTCAAAAGAAAAAAGGTGAACATACCTTGAGCTTCTCCTTGCCTTTCAATACGATTCCAATTTGTTCGCAAGCACCAACCCCGAACGTATTACCCCCAAAGACGACGACTTCGACGACTTGATTGTCAACTAGTGGCTGGAGATGAGGGTCGATCGAGTCAGCCGAGTCGCATTTCAAACTTTGACCCTTCAGGGAGAAGGTAGCTTCTGAGCTCGTCATTCTTCGTTCCCTTAATTCCTTTTCGTTTGGTTTTCCACGGGATGGTGACGAAATAAAATTCTGTGGAGGTCCGACTTGGAGACTGGGGTTTTGGCGAAAATTGTTATATGGGTCAGGTGTGACGTCAAATGTCACATGTCTGTCTCCATCTGGGGTTTCACGGGGATCCAGCTGGCCCCGGCTCGCCAGATAAACCGAGGACCTTTCCCGTTTTGAATTTCTCCCTTCTGGCCTCCATCGTGTAAATACAATCATGAGTGATCAGGCGCCCAGAAGCGAAAAGCATTCGTAGTTCCGACCTCAGGATATATCTGGCAACGGCTGCCGCACCGCACTAAGTACAGGCGGGGGGACCAGTTGATGTCAGAAATTAAAACAGGCGACATGGTCTGATAATCTGTACAGAGATGTCTCTAGGTACCTCGACTGAGTATGTAGAGCTAGGATAAATTTGTTCTTTACTATTGATCAAGGTGTTCAGCGTATTCTATCTCGTTTCTGAATACAGTCATCAAGCAAAAGATAGCAGACATACCAGGATTTTATTACAAGCTCTTCAATTTTTGCACTACAAGAAAGAAAAAAAAAGGTTTATATTCTGTTCAGAATTAAATATAAATTCATAACTGGATTTTTGTACTAGACTTTAAAATTATCAAGTACAACAATGAGCCAAGTCTTTCTATACGGTGATATTCCTACCAGATGGACCAGTAATTTATAATGAAGGTTTGGATTATAACATCCCAATTTCCTTTTTTTCCAAGGGAGCAAATGTCTGATATATCTTTACTAAAATAGTATCAAGCTTCAGGAAGACAAAAGTAACTGTGGATTTTATCTCAGAGAGTAAAACAAAGCACCAGTGATCAGCTTTCTGGAATATTGTTGATACAGAAGGCCTTGAAATCAGCTTGAATTTGTTCTTCTTTGATTGAAGCTTCCTGATTCAACCTGCCCATTGGGCTTCCCCTTTTGCTTAACTAAATGGATGAAATCCTGTTGATTCGATGGTTTCCAGTGTGGATTCGCTGGTGAACGTCCCACTGCGCTGATCGGGGACGTCCAGCCAATCGGAGCACGACGAGAATGAATTTGATTCCCCCCCGGGTGAAGCTGCACCCTAGAGTATTTCCCCGACTCCCCCTCCCCCCGGGGGTGAGCTGATATCCTGGGCACCCACTTTCAATTTTTTGATTTTTTGATTTTGAAAACTTCAGCAGCAGCCAACTCAAAAAAAAAGAAAAAGAAAAAACGGAAAAAGACTGGCAGGATGACCTCGGGCGTACTCGAAGAGGGAGAAGTCGAGGACAGCAGCCTCAAAGAACCACCACCACTGCCACTGCCACTGCCTCTGCCAGGCTACAACCCACTGCCACCCAAACCAGCAACGGACCTGTCGAAATTCAGCACGACTGCCATCAACTCACTCAGCAGACCACCCCAACCAGCAGCACACACCTGGAACAGGACCCAGACACTCTCACCCCAGAACTATCTCTCACCAGACAGGAACAGACGGAACAACAGATCCAAATCACCATCACCATCTCAACCTAACAGGTCAAACTCACGAGAACACAACAGGAACTACTTGCCAAACCCATCATCATCATCTACTCAACCCACTAACAACCACCATCGATCAGCCTCACAGACACCAACCAAGCAACTGCCTCGTCTCTCTCGGTCCCGATCACCTCACCCCTCTAGCTATGAGACAAAGCACTCCCCCTCAAAACATCAAAACGAGAGGATACTCTCGAATCATCCACAACACGAGCAGAACACTGAGCATCGGCCGAAAAACCAGCCTGAGGAGCCTGAAAACACGCAGAATTCCGATCATCATCATCATCATCATCGGTCCGCGAACATCTTCCAAAATTATCAACCCACATTCTTCTTCCACCGTTCACTGGAGGAGTCACGCGTCGATCCCGCACCTTTGTCGTCCAAAAAACATGAAGATAACCATGAGTCCCATAGGCAGAACAATAAATCAACAACCACCCCAGCCAAATCAAGCGACAAAACGAAGACGTCGACGACGAGCACCAAGAAAGGCTTTGTGGGCGTATCAAGTATTGAATCGTATGAATTAGTAGAGAAATTAGGCGAAGGTACATTCGGTGAAGTTTTTAAGGGTATCTATCGAGGTAAACTTTATGCTCAGCAGCAAAAATTAGAAAAACGTACATCTTCAAACAATCTTTACCCGGATCATGATCGTGGCTCGAAGTCGTGTGAAGAAGTAGAAGGGGGAGAAGAAGAAAAAGAAGAAGAAGATGATGATGATGATGACTTCGAGGCGAATGGTGATGGTGGTGATGATGATCGGAGATCCGAACGTAAGGGTAAGGTGAAGCCTGGTACGGTCGTCGCGTTGAAGAGGATTATCGTTCATAATGAATTAGATGGGGTGAGCCAACAAGAATCGATAAAAAGAAATCGAGGCAATGGGGATGAGAGAATTTTTCCTAACCTGTTCTTCTTTCTCTAACCGGGGGGTTTTTTCATACAAGTTACCAATAACCGCGTTACGAGAGATCCGAATCTTGAAATCATTAGACCATCCGAACATCGTAGCTGTGATCGACTTGGCATTCTCAACAGGAGACCCGAAATTATTGAAACGTGGTAATACTTATATGGTCTTTCCTTATATCGATCATGATCTGGCTGGCTTAATCGAAAATAAATCGATCACGTTCAATGTCAGTCAAATTAAGCTTTATTCTAAACAGTTGTTGTTGGGTACTGCTTATTTACATCGGGTCCGTTTGTTTTTATTTCTCATCTTCCTTCTTTTCCTTTGGTTTTGAAGTTCTAGTGAAATATTAATACTTCTTCCATCGTTTACTTTTACTTTTCCCCATTCTTTTTCGGCGACAATCTTACGATATACTTTGACATGTCCTCAGAATAAGATTCTACACCGAGATTTGAAAGCGGCGAATCTATTAATCTCGAATGAAGGACAACTAATGATCGCCGACTTCGGATTAGCCCGATCCATAGAACAACAACACAACAATAAGAAACGTGAATATACGAATTGTGTGGTCACTAGATGGTATAGACCACCAGAGATCCTATTAGGTAATCGTCGATATGGTACTGCTGTCGATCTGTGGGGTGTTGGTTGCGTGATCGCAGAAATGTTTAAAGGTGGTCCTATCTTGACTGGATCGACTGATGTTAATCAATGCGAATTGATCTTCCGGTCAGTTT
>LUKR01000341.1:0-13977 GCA_019395275.1 Puccinia brachypodii | reverse complement strand
GGGGGGAAGGGAGGAGGGGGTGAATATGTAATAAACCACAACAAACAAAAACATGATAAAGAAACAAAAAGGGGCTCAAGACGGTGAGCTCGAAGGGAGGGGGGGCAGGTGGCGGGCATTATGTGGAGGGAGGGTTTTAAGCTCCGAAGCCGTAGAGAGTACGGCCTTGACGTTTGAGGGCGTAAACGACGTCCAACGAGGTGACGGTCTTGCGCTTGGCGTGTTCGGTGTAAGTGACCGAGTCACGAATGACGTTCTCGAGGAAGATCTTCAGGTCGAGATGAGGGTGGAAGGTAAAGTAAGTCAGAATGCTCAAGCCAAAGGGCGAATGTAATCTCGAAATGTATCGCTTACCTTGAGAACACCACGGGTTTCTTCGTAGATCAAACCAGAAATACGCTTGACACCTCCCCGACGAGCAAGACGACGGATGGCCGGTTTGGTGATACCTTGGATGTTGTCTCGCAAGATCTTACGATGACCTGTGAATAATATGACGATGTGCAGGAGGAAGAGAGGGAATGATATCAGAAGTTGGACACCCATATATCCGAGGATAGATAGTTTACTGACGTTTGGCACCTCCCTTCCCGAGCCCTTTCCCTCCGCTTTTACCTCTTCCGGACATGTTGGTGATGGCTTAGATGGTTGAGTTGATGGTGTTGAGAAGTTGGTTGGTGGTTGAAACTTGGCAGGGTGGGGGAGCGCGGGGGTGGGGAGGGGCACGGCTTATATGGGGAGGAGGGTGCTGGTGGTGCGGACGCTCCATTTTGGCGCCTGAGTGCCTCTGCTCCGGCTGCGGGTGGCCGCAGCCGTACCTACGGGGTGCGCGGATAAGCCGCACAGCGCGTTCCCGGCCTTTTTTCATCTGAACATTCTTGCAAGAAAAAGTAAATAACCCAGAATCAATCGAAACCACCAGACGGACGACACGCAAGAACTCGAGAAGGAATAGAAAGATGATTATTGGATCTTTGATATTCTGTGAAAGCTGTGGAAACTTACTGTCCCTACCCGAACACCACAGCCCACAAAGCTCGATCCGATGTGGCCAATGCAAACGGAGTCAGAAATTTAGCGGTAAGCTTTTGGTTTATTACAAAAAGAAAAACCTCCATGTGTACATCCGTTAGCACAATTGTTGATCTTTGGTTTTGATTTCGACTTTTTTTCGAAACTTGCTAATAAAATAAAAGTACAGGAAGGACTGGCGATTGTGACTCGGTCAAATCCTAATGCATTTCCATCGATCCTGCGGCAGAAACGGACACTCGTACAACAGACGACTAATTCGGCTGGACACCAGAATGATCCAGCTGCTGCCCCATTGGTTAGTTTTACCCATCCAACGATCAAAAGTTATTCTTTTCGTGCGAGGAAACCCTTATAGTCCTGACTTCTTGTTCTTCGTCTTATCCCTATACTACTATCCTCGTCGTCGTGCCTCGCACAAAAAACTTACACACAAAAATAAAACTTTTTCTAGATGGATGAAAGTTGTCCAAAGTGTAACCACCCTCAAATGCGATACCATACCCTTCAACTACGAAGTGCAGACGAAGGAACGACAGTTTTTTACGAATGTCCCAATTGCAGGCAAGCCACCAAATTCCCTACATGCATATTCTCGAGACTTTCAAGCCTTTCCAGAGTCTATCTTCATCAAGCTAATATTACTTTGATTCAAACCCTTCTCTTCCGATTCACTCGACGGTTCTGATTCCAACAGTCATAAATTTTCTACCAATAATTGATCTCGATCTCAGATATTCGCTCTTCCTCCCTCTATATATACCTACTTTCGATGCAACCGTCATGAATTCTATTATTTTATTTTTATTTAGCAAGATATGACAATCAACTCAGTACCCGTCGAGAATAGCGATTCATGAGATGATGGCACAAAAAGCCTCGAAATAACCGGATAGAAAATTGAGCATATTCAAGACTAGATAAGATTAGAACTCAACGCTCAAACGACGAATTAAACCGAGGAAAACCCCTGATTGAAAATTCGGTCCTCATGCCCAGCAAGCCGTCATGACCTGCATATGTAATGAAACCCTGTAATTCCATTGAAATTCAGTGTCCAGATGAGCTCCCGGGTCTAGCTTGTTGGTTATTACACAACTATCAAGATATCCCAAAAGAAGAGAGATAGTTTGTAGACCAAGATGGTACTTGGAAGCTCATACAGACGGATTCCATTTTCACTCTGACTTCACTTAGTCTCTAAGGATCAAATGCAATCAAAAATATTGATGAGAGACAGCTGTGTGTCAAATATTTGAAATGCTTATATATGGATTTATCCAATCTGAGAGACTGACTGTGACGCCTTGAAATTCCAGAAGAGAGAAAATCTTTTAAGGGAGATGGCTATGTATTTAGGTTGGATGCACTTCATCCTCTGGTGTTCTGTGCTTCAATCAAAGGTATACATTTTCTATAAAACTCTGGATATCCAGCTGCCTATATACTTGTATATCTCCTTTGCATTTTGGTTAGGGCTTTGCAGAGGATTCTTTAGACCTAGGAATACACATTAAAAACAGCACCAAATTCTGTGTGTATATGTTTTTGGAGCTTATGACATGCACAATGTGAACATTGCATCCTTTGTTCTCCCTTTCTGTGTTTTGTGTTTTTTTAGGGGGGGAGGGTTAAATTATCCGGTTTACCAATCTGTTCAATTTTACTAAAAGTCTGCATGGTGAATTACTGATCCGTTATCTTATTCCCTATCTCAAACAATTAGTGTGCATCAACCAATGTTCATGTACATAGTACATACATAAATAGTTGTGTATCTCAACAACTCCAAGCCAGATTTCTCGCTGTCCCTTGTGAGTTGTAGACAATCCTTTGAAGTTTGCCTGCTTTGACTCATGGGATTTCTCCCTACGGGGGTTCTTTTGTGCATAACCCAAGGGACAGGTGAAGTACGGCAGGCCTAGTCCAGTCCTAGGGTGTGGCCGTTGTGGGTCAATCGATCCTCGGGGATCCGAGAAAGGTCCGGATATGTAGGATCGAGAGGATAGCTGATGGGCCAGTTGAATTGCGTGTGACAGGTGCTGGAGTGCACACCGGCTAAAATCGCGCAGGGTTTCGCGAGGTTGAGGGATTTTTAGATGCCTGTTGACGTGACAGGTGAGCTTTGGCCTTGTTTTATCGAGTTTTCAGCCTGGTTTATCATGTTTTAACCTTGTTTTATCGAGTTTTATCCTTCTTTTTCCGGTCCGCTCGACGTCCCCGCCGACTCCCACAAACTTCCGACTCCAGCCACCCGCCCGCTGAGAACAGCCCCTGCCCAGACTGAGCGGAAAACGAAGCGAAACAAGAAAACGGTCAACAGCCTCCCTCACAAGAACACCACAGTCGATCAGCGCTACCTCCCCTCCCCTCGAAAGATGTTGACCAATGCTGCCAGCCGACTAGTCGTCCTTCAAAGGGCTGTTGTCCAAACCCAAGCCGGACTATTGCCAACCTCTCACAAACTGGCAGCAGCCTCGCTCAGGTTGAGATCGAGCTTCAATCCCGGAAATCGAAGCTTGGCTACCGTCGCCGTTTCCGCCGATCAGTCATCCTCCGCCTCCAGAACCTCCTCTTTACCCTCGATCAGTAATGTAAATCACTTGCTCCCAATCATCATCTTCAGAAGAGTATCAGCAAGCGGAGAGACTGCTTTTTTCTTGGTGGGGTCACAAGGATACTCATGGTCTCATTCGTCCTTTCTCCAGATCGAAGCTGCATGGAAAGAGATGTCACCCCAGGAACAAGAAGCTATCTTTCACCATCTCGAAGGTTTACAAAAGAAAGACTGGACTCAACTCAGTCTTGATGAGAAGAAAGCATGTTTGTCTCCCCTTTCCCCTTCAACTTCTCCTCGAGCGAAGAAATTCCTCTATCAAGGGGTCGTGCTTTTTTTTTTTTTTTTATTGTCTTATCATTGACTCATTCTCATTGATAAACGTGTAATCACCAGCTTACTGGGTTTCCTTCGGTCCACATGGTCCTCGTGAACCCCTCCACGCCCCTGGCTCCGGGATCAAACTCCTTCTCGGGATCACCGGATGTGTCTCGGCAGCGATCGCCTTATTTGTCCTGATCCGATCTGCATGTGAGTTAAAAACAAAAAATTCGATCTGGCGGTATTCATTCCGATGAAAGAAAGACAAAACTAACTTATGACGACTACACCATTTTTTCTTTGTCGATCGTCATTAATTACAGCCCCTGAACTCCCAAGAACTATGACCAAGGAATGGCAGGAAGCTGCTACCCAACGCGCGATTGAACAGAAGATGGTAATTCCTCTTTCGGTTCTCGCCATTGGGGTTTGCCTATTTTGACTAATCAATCCTGTTTTTCTATTCAATAGGACCCTTTCACTGGTGCAAGTGCCCAGGGTGAAAAGGTGAGTTTCAGTCTTGATGAGAAGAAAGCATGTTTGTCTCCCCTTTCCCCTTCAACTTCTCCTCGAGCGAAGAAATTCCTCTATCAAGGGGTCGTGCTTTTTTTTTTTTTTGATTGCTTATCATTGACTCATTCTCATTGATAAACGTGTAATCACCAGCTTACTGGGTTTCCTTCGGTCCACATGGTCCTCGTGAACCCCTCCACGCCCCTGGCTCCGGGATCAAACTCCTTCTCGGGATCACCGGATGTGTCTCGGCAGCGATCGCCTTATTTGTCCTGATCCGATCTGCATGTGAGTTAAAAACAAAAAATTCGATCTGGCGGTATTCATTCCGATGAAAGAAAGACAAAACTAACTTATGACGACTACACCATTTTTTCTTTGTCGATCGTCATTAATTACAGCCCCTGAACTCCCAAGAACTATGACCAAGGAATGGCAGGAAGCTGCTACCCAACGCGCGATTGAACAGAAGATGGTAATTCCTCTTTCGGTTCTCGCCATTGGGGTTTGCCTATTTTGACTAATCAATCCTGTTTTTCTATTCCACAGGACCCTTTCACTGGTGCAAGTGCCCAGGGTGAAAAGGTGAGTTCTTGATCCTCTGGTCGGATCTTTGCCTCACATTACTGATAACAAGTTATTGATTCTTGAATTTGTTTTTTATCTGTTCCTTTGTAACAATCGTAGGCTAAGACTTTTGTTCAATCCAAATAGAGATAGAGCGGTTTTTTTTAGTAATGTTTGGGAATTTTTCAAGAAATTTCAAACCCAAATTATCAAAACAAAAAAAACTTGATTTGATTGTGTCATAAAATAAACTCAGCGCCCAGAAAACTGGTAAATTTTTCTAGATGAAGGATAAAGAAAAGCGAAAAAAGATAGTTCAGCAATATCTTCTTTTTCTTTTTTTTCCATTAACACTTCATTATTCTATTCCGATCAGGGTTTTTTTTCTAACATCTTATCCATCAATATAGAGCTGATGCACCACATACATAATATTCATGACACTCCTCACCCAAGTTGAAACCAATCAATCTTTCTCTTTTTTGTAGTTCCATGAACCCAATATATATACATATTACAAACATGTATAGATATAACAGAAACCTTTCTATATATATATATTTTGCTTTTTCTTCTCGAGGGAGGGAAAGAAAGAAAGCTTTCTTCATTTCTTTAGGGTGTTTAATTTGTTTTGTTATGCTCATCTTTTTATCTTTTCACTTGGTTGATAATTGCATTTGATCTACCCTGCATGAGTTATCCATCTTGCCCATTGAATATGGCAAATCCAATCTCATCCTTAATGAGAGATATTTTTGAATCCCCCCAGATGACCTCTAAACCTCACACCTGCTCTTCATTCTTCTTCTTTGTTGATTATGTTAATGCTTGTTTTCTTGACATTTGCGCCTGGCCCTTGCAGTAATGTGACAAGTGTATGCCTCTTTCTTGAGCTTATCTTTGATCCAATCAAGCAGCTTGACTTTCACCCTTGCAGCAAATATTTAAGGCTTTGTCATAAACTTGAGGCCAACTGCATCTTTTGAAATCTTCATCACTCTGCATGGATTTGTAAACACTTTGTGGCTCTATATTGGATCAGCTGAGAGAGACTTGAGTGGGGAAAAGGAGGGGATCATGTCCTCTGGAGGTTTCTTTTTGCTGGCACACTTGTGGCCTAAAATCCATCAAGGGAAGAACTGGTATTGCCACATGTGTAGTATTTTTCCTATACACACTTATTAGTGACTGATTATCTTTCCTCATGTTGAAATGATGGTGAAGTGTCCTTGAGTGTCTACATCACCATTTATATGCATCTGGTGAATAGATAATCTTTTTTACCCCTACCCTTCTTACAATCATATGACCAGATTCAATCAATCTTGGAAAAATAGTTGGCCTATTCTAATTTTGCATTGGTCCAGTAACAAGTTGTGGCTTTTGATTTGTCATACAAAGCATCAATCACCTTAGTGACATAGGAGGCTTTCTCATTGAACATCCACATCAATTTGCCTCTCTTTTGTAATTGTAATTGGATTTACCATTGGTGGTGATACCCTAGTATCTTTCTGTTGAAGTGCATCATCATCACTTGCACCATCATTGATGAATATCAGTTTTCCTCACTTATCATGAACAAGCCCTCATCAATGCCATCAATCTAGTCTATCCCAATGCTTCTCATTACCTCTGCACCTAGCACATCTGGAATAATATTGAATTCAACTGCTCCAAAGAATTCAGATCCAATAAAGATTTTAGTGCCTTCAAGAATGCATGGACAAAACTGATCAACTCACCATCTGAATCTGATTACCAAAAAAACGTTACCAAGCTTTCTATGACTTGGAATACTCCTACTTCCAACTATGTCCTCACCAATATTATTCCTTTGAAAGAAAATATAGTAGCCTGCTTTATCAACAAATATCCCCACTTTGGTAATACTGTTACCTCTAGAGTTGAAGGAGGTCATGCTTATCTTAAAAGATTCATCAAAACTTCCACTGATTCCTTTTATGCAGTAGTCAAACAAATTCATCAAGCCCTCACCAATCAAATTCATGAAAGATTCATAGAATCTTCTCAAAATTCCTATAAACATTTCACTGGTCTTCCTCCTTGTCTTGCCAATCTTAGTGGTCCAATTACTAATTATGTCATTAAGACTGTCTACATTATCTTTCTTCTTGATCCTCCAACACCAGACAAAAAATCTGCTGACTTGTAGGCAAGTGAAATGCAAGAGTATAAAGGCACCTTTTTCCTATTGCATGTCACCTGCCTACAAGTCAGCAAGTTCTTTGCCTGGTGCAACCTCCACATGCTCTGGTTTTTCTTCTTCTCACATGGTCATGCCTTGCATCCAAAAGATTCATCAATCTAAAACTGAAGGGATCAAGTCAACACCAGAAGATTTCCATCCTCAATGGCACATTGCAGTAAGATTTTATCACCTAACCTGATTATTTTCTGTTATTTTTCTCATTCACAGGATTGTTGAGGGGGACCAGGGTCGCAAGGACTGAATGTCACAGACAATGTCTTGTGGTGAGGGACCTGACACTAAGAGACAAAGTGGTTTGTATTCAATGAGGAGAGAGCTCCTGAATCTAAGATCAGATAGACTAAATACAAACCAAAAATGCATAACTATAGTGGAAGCATACTGTACTGGATATAAGCATATCCACCATATCAACAAGGATGAGTTTCCCCAGCTTTTATGAAGATGTCAATGATGAATCTAACCCTCCAACCAAACAAAAGAATGGACACATCTTCCTTATCACTATATTCCCCCAGTTTAACACCTCATTTCAGAAATACAAAAGCTCTTTTTACAAACCTACACTACTAAAGTGATTGAAGAACCAACTAAGAATCATCCAACTCATGGCAGGCCTAACTGACAAGAAGTTGAAAGAAGAACAAAGGAGCACACAAGCTTTATTGGACCTGCTATATTATAACTACAACCAGACAGAAATTTAATACCATTTACCACATAGGACAGTTTGTTTTTTGAGTCAACAAGTCACAGCGGAACCAGGAACCGCACAGGCAAGCTCTAAGTGGAGCGGAGACTCTTGATCTGTTGTGAACGGGGACAGTGCGCACTGACCGCTCGGCTACCGAGTCGTCACTTAACTGAATGACACTGCAGTTCTTCAAGAAGAGCCAACTAACCGGTGCCTAAGCTGAGTCATGGTGCACGGCGTCTGAAGTGAGGAGTTCAGAACCGGGCGAGAAAGGTAAAACCTATTAAAACCCCGGGGGGAAGGCAAAAGAGGTACCTACCGACTCCACGATCATAGCCGGGTACTTGCACTCCCCCGTGCGGGTATAACACCAGGCCATAACAAAACCATATCCAACACTTCACCGCATCTTTGCCGTATGATTCACATGAGGCTTTCTCGGTTAAAATTAACACACAATTGAATTGGATCTTTTGTATGGTTTTTTGCCATCGGCGGTGGCGGTGTATGTATAGACACATGTGCAGCAGCTGCAGGCCAAATGGATCTTCCAGAACACTGAGGTTTTATAAGGCCAGTCCTTGCCCTTTCTCTATTAACTTACATCTTGCCCAAGGAATTCTTGCACAGATACCCACCCATCCGGTCCAACTGCTTATAAGATATTATCTGATCATACAACAAAGATAGTTATACTCTAGGAACAAACAAGATGCATCTCTTCTCGCTCCTGTTAGTTGTTACAATCTTACATGGGGTCGTTAATGGTATTCCGACTGCGGCTAGTGTGGACCTCAACAGACTCGTATCTCGTTCACCGTTATCGAGCGGTACGACCCCGGTCGATGACAATGGTTCCGACGACGGCGATGATACTGGCGGCAAAAGTCCTGGTAACCCTCTATGTTGTCAACGCTTGATTTAGTCAAACCCACTGCGCTATTTATCTTTACCCTTTGAGGTGGGTGGACAAGACGGTTTTACCTTCTAATCATTCTACACGTCGGGCCCTCCGATCTTTGACTAACTTTGAACACTTCCTTGTACATTTCTCTTACGAAGGATACTTGAGCTATTCTTATCATGGTTTTCTGTGCCCGTCTCCGTCGACGCTCTTGAATGGTTGGTCGGTAGCTTGAAGTTTTGGTCTCGGATCTTCAATCGACAGGCGCTCTTGGCTTGATTCCAATCAAAACAGATACAAAAAAAAAAAACTGTTGACATCATTATCTCCACTGATAATTGAAAAAAACAAACAGACAAGAAGCTTTCAATTCCTTTTATTTCTTTCCTGTCTCAAGGTACTTTATTTGGCATGTCTCTCCATAGCTTAACACTTATCTCTCATTTGAGTGCTACGATAACCTCTGCAACTGTGTTTATCAGACTCTATTGATGTGCAGAACTCATGTGGTTAACTCCGTCATGCACGATAGCAAAAAGGACATGACATTCGCACGTGTTTTGAGAGGATCCTTCTCCATTGAGCCAACCCAGAAAGATAGGTGTTCTCGAGGACAAACCAGGGAGGACACCATTGATCCGTCAAGAAGAAATTGAGACTTTGCCATTCCCCCCATCATGTGACCCGTCCTTGAGACAAGTTGTCACCGATGCCGGCCCGCTGCTTCCCGACGTCTCAGAAGGGTTTAGGAACTTTTGCACTTGGTTATCACCGGTTTTTGGGTTTGATGATGAAGAGAAGTGCAGCAGCTGAGGCTGGCGGAGGAGCAAACTTGACACAAGTCCCTCGCCTGTTGGTAGGCAGGGTCACTTCGATCCTCGGACCAAGTGCAACCTCCCGCTCTACGTGAGACGGAGCCCGATGAGTCCTTGCCGATAGGCTTTGTTCAGCTCGAGTAAGACTGTGAACCATGTCACAGCAGCAGTGAAGTGATGAATTCTTCATAGGGAAGGAAATATAAGAATCGATCACCGCCTCCTTGCCACAGAAGGCATTCTCAGTTGTAAAATCCACACGCATTGACTTATAAGCTGCTTGGGTAGGCTTTTGCCACCGGTAGCGTTGTTCTATAGGCCAATGTGCAGAGGGGCAAATATGATCTTCCATCAAGACTTGATTTGAATCAGAATATATCAAGTCAACCTATCATTTAGAGGGCGGTTCTGGTGTCTCCCTTCTTTCAATTACATCCTACCCAATCAATTCTTGAAGACCCTCAGCAAACCGAGCCAACTGATTAACTATTACTTGATCATACAATTAAGATAGTTATACTATAGCAACCAATACCATGCATCTCTCATCGCTACTTTTACTTGTTACAGTCTTACACCGGGTTCTCTTTGGCACTCCGACCACTGCTAGTGTGAACCTAAACAGACTCGTATCTCGGTCACCCCGCTCGGACGATGATGAGCCCCGCGGCGACGAACCCCCACCCACGCCATGTGTGATTTGTGGCTAAAATTGAGCCCACCACCGTTGCTCTTCAAGGTGGGTGGATTTTACTGTGGTCAAATTACCACCCTACGATTCGTGTTCTTTCCTAATTGTTTTTCATTCTCCATGCGTAGGACCCTCGAGCGATTATGATCATGATTTTCTGTCTCTGTCGACGCTGGAATGGGTACTGGACTCGGGTCTTTAAAAGACAGGCGCCGTTGGTTCGATTCCACTTAGATACACACCAAAATAAAAATCTCAACATCATTATAATTTCGACTATGTATCCACTTCTTGATTCGATTCAAGGAAAAAAGAAATCAGGCCCAGTCTCTTATAACCCAACCTCTTCTCTCATGTTTGTGTCGCAATGATCTCCCTCTACAAATTCAAGTGTTCATGTACGATCATGTCTGTGAACCATGATCTCAAAAAGTGAGAGACAGCGTCAGCAAATGTACACTAAGAGCGCGATTCTAGATTGTATTTTTGGCAAACAATGCGAGATATAGGCGATTTGATGGGAAACCCCCGCTCCGGGAACTGGCTGCGTCCCGACGTCCCCAGGTGGTCGGGGGGTGGCAGGCAGTGACCCGTAGCCTCGCTTTTTATTTTTTTCCAGACCGGGAACAAACCACCAGGATCCCCAAAACCATTTCCACGATGACCATCGCCGATAACTCAGCACAATCGATTCTTCTCGTCGGATCTCCTCAGTCGATCAAGAACGGAACGTACACCGAGCTGATTACCCGTTTCGACACCCAAGAAGGCCCTTCAAAGAACGTAGTCGAAAAACAGCTTAGTGACCGGATCTCTGATGGTGGTAAGTGTCTATCTTCAAGCGCGCTGAACGCAAGTGTTGAGAACAAAATCTAACCTGAATCGGTTCATTTCACTCTCGTCCAACCTAGCCACAAGCTTATCACCATCTCACTTCGATGCAATCCATCTTGTGGTCGATGCCCAAGATTTATCATCGAGCAATCCATCTTCTTCTCAATCCCCATCGACTTTCCTGAGCTTGATCCTCCCCTCGCTAAAGCCTTCAGGAAAGCTGACATGGTCCACTCAATCCGACTTGAGCATTATCGAATCTGCACTAAACCAATCCCCTGGGATGGTCGATATTCGACTCGTTTCTGGTCCCGATGGTTCTCAGGTCGGTCTCTAGCCCTTCACACACCCATCCACATAGCTCTCCTGTTCCTTCATAGTCTAGCATACTCAAACTCGAACCAAATACATCCCACTCATCCAGCTCGTCAGTGCGACCAAGTCAGCAGCCAACTCAGTAACGATCAAACTACCCAAAAAGAGCGCGAAAGCGTCGTTATGGTCATTGACCACAGCTGAGACCGAACTGATAGATGATTCAAGTCTCTTGACGGAAGAAGATCTACAAAAGCCAAATAATCTGGCTACTACCGAAGATTGTAACCCGAAGAAAGCTAAGAAAGCTTGTAAGAACTGCACCTGTGGATTACGCGAGTTAGAACTTTCCCAAGACAACGATCTACCTGCTCATCTTCAAACATCTGGCTCTGCTTCTCAACCTGAAGACCCTTCCAAGCTGGTCGTCAATGGTGTGGCCAAGACTTTCACCAGTAGCTGTGGCAGTTGTTATCTTGGCGACGCTTTTCGTTGCTCTAGTTGTCCTTACCTAGGTCAGTCGTAAAACCCCATCCCTATTTTTATATTTTCTCACTTGAATAACATCCCCGCTGATTCCCATGCTATAATCGACTTCATACACACAAACAGGCATGCCCGCTTTCGAACCAGGTCAAAAAGTCAAGTTAACAGCAGAGATGGGCGATGATTTACTACAGACTTAAAACCGTCTCCTCAAGCGATACCAATAGTATATTTGCTTAGACTTTCTGTCTGCGTCATCATCATCAGACCCAATCCTCCCTCTTCATATTTCCTATCACTCCCATGCACGGAATTCTTTTTCTTTTTGAGACAGTCGAGCAATCCTGCCTTCTGGACCTGTTGCTTAATCCTCATTGTGTGGAATACATAATCCAATTACATTCGTCACAAGGACCCCGAAGATAACCCATCTTCCACAAACCTAATCCACAGGACAAGGATTTTCCCTTCTTTGATGCACCGCTGGCCGGTATGAATTAATAACGACTTTGTGTAATGGTACACCCGGCATATGGGTGAGGGGAGCTTCACATGACTAGCTTATCAAAGCTCGTAATCTGGAAATTTTGAGCTTCATTCAGGGGGGAAGAGGTGAAGGGGAGATGGAAATGACTGGAAGATCCAGAAGATGTACCTAGGAAAGGCTGGCCTGTTCTGTTGCGTGGCAAGCATTTTCAAAGGGGTGTGGAGGTTTACAAATCCTTGTGGTGCGGAGCAAGCCACTATGGAAAACTGACCCACTTGCTTTGCTCAAGGGTTGGTGCTACACACCTCAGCACAAAAGCAACATGGGATGTTGCTATGTTAGTTCACATGCAGCATTGGAAAAGTGAAAGGAACACCTCCTTCATGCTACTTATCAGAAAGCAACACTGCTTTTTTCCTGGTGATGGGTGTTATACTTGTGTAAAGGTTTCATACATTTCTCACATTGAGTAGCTGATGAAGCACCAGAACAATAGGTCTCACAGTTTGCATATCATTTTTTGCTGTGGACCAAGTATGTCAATATATCTACATATAACTAAAAGAATGGCCTCTGGGGGCCAAACAACCCAGAGTTCATTCCATTCAATCCAATTCAAACTCAATGTAACACTGGTGTCAATAACAATTCAAAAACTGTCATCCAATGTATCCCCAGCATCAATGGTAGACCTCAACACCCCCCACAAGGTTCAAATAATACCCCTCCCCAAGATTGGGGGCAAATACTAGTATCTAATAAATTGGACACCATTTTGCACCATGAGTCATGATATAACCTGTGTATAGTACTTGTTTTTGCATTGCCGTGAGCTTGGTTTTGCAATAAAAATATTCAATGAGTTCCAAAACACAATTTTGCATGTGGATTTAGGATATAAGATTCAATTCTTTGCTAACTTCCAGCTGTATGAGATTTTCATTTCAGGTAAGTAGTTGAACTTCATGTAGAATAATTGCATGTTACAAATCATTTACAGGTTCAGATGTATACATGGTTGTGATATCTCATGAATAAAAAATGTGGATTTTTATAAATGGGTGCATTTGGTTAAGGGATGACCCCGGGGTTTGCGACGGGGTATGGGGGTCATCCCAAGGAACAAACCCCAGGGAATCAGGGAAAACCCCTGATTCCCAGGGGTTTGCTCAGTTTGTTTTTCTGTACGGTGTGGTACACTTTTCTGTCCTCAGAAAATTTACAATTTTTTTGTTTTTATTTATTCATAATGAACTAACAAGAATTACATACATAAATGAAGTAGTCACAAAGTAAGGTTACATACAGAATCTTTGTTTCTTTATTTGTAAATTGTACTAATAAATATTGTAGTTGTGCAGGGATACATATTCCCCCCAGAAGTATTAAATCAGGTAATATGGGTCACATGCTACATAAGTGGAGGTGTTGCTAGGCAGCCAGGCATGCATGGTATCATATGTATGCAGCAGTTGCAGGTCACCACCAGCAGATATACCTCACCTGTATCACCTCTTCATGCATGAAA
>LUKR01000340.1:11064-21868 GCA_019395275.1 Puccinia brachypodii | reverse complement strand
AATACAAATATTTTAATGAAGAAATAAATGAAAGATATTTGTTTTTACCTGAAGGCAGAATACTTCTAGACTTGAAGTAATAAGTAGTGCTTTGAGGTAAAGAGGTTAATAATAATAGTAATTCTTCTTTTTAATTAAAAAGATGATACAATAAATTAATTAGTATCCTTATTATAAAAGATGATACAATAAATTAATTAGTATCATTATTATATCTTTTTCTTTATTAATGATAAAGAATTAAGTAAAGAAATTACTTGATTGATTAATACAATTGCCTTCAATTGTGAGCTGTTCTTTTTAGTTGTTGATTGATGAGAAATCTAATTACAATAACATTTAATGTTTATCTTAGTTTTCATTGATCAATTCTCTTTTGCTGTTGCAAAAGGCTAATATTATTACTCACCAAGTATTGGTGGAAAAATTTGGTCTGCCAGTTTGATTGTTTTGTCATTTGTGGTTTGAGAGCTAGAATGAAGGATTGATGTTATGGGACAAAGAAGTTGTAATTGTTAGAGATTAACATCTTCTTGACTGCTGATCATGATCATTGAAACTCACTCAGAGTTCAATGATACGTTCCTGTCATTAACTAGATTCATGATGTCACTGACGTCATGATTCACATCACAAGCCTTACGCTTGGCGTTTTCTTGCTCATCATGTGAGCAGCTATCATCTATTCATGATCAGTAAGATTTCATGCTCTAGATAAGTTGATAACTTAAGATATCAACTTGCCCGCAATTCTCCTTTTACAAGGGCTAATGCATGAGATGTGATTCCAACACTTTCTACAGTTTTGAATGAGAGGTTGGCCTCAGCAAGAAAATAAACTATTGCTGTCTCAAGGGATTCTTGATTCAACTGGGTCTGTCAAGGCAAGGAAAATTGAATGAGAAATTTTTTGATAGTAATGATTGAGCAGCTGAAATTTTACCTTTGGATCCACTTTGCCAGTCTTCTTCCAACACCCTAAATCTGTTTGAGAGTTATCAATTTTTTTACTAGCTTGTGGATGTATTAGTTTATGAATCTTCTCAAGGTGTTTGTGGAAGTTTTTGGTACTTGACTTTTGATCTTCCTTCAATGTAGAACCACATCTTTGATTATTTTTCATGATGACTTGGCCAACTGCCTGATGCCGGTCTTTGGTTTCTTCAAAATAGAGCCAAATCCAACTGTGCTTTGCTGATTGAGTCTGCTTGTTGGCATCAATGTGTATCTCAATTACATCCGGTGATTCGGGTCGGGAGATTGTAATATTGGAAGTGGGTGTGGAACTAGGGCTGGTGGCTGTTGTTTTCTTCCGGTGGCTAGTCCTTCCACGCATTGTTCTGGTGACTGTTACGAGTTGAAAGTAGGCGGTAGAGGCGGTACCCACAACTCGACGCATCCCCCGCAGCCGAGCACCACCCGGGGTTCAGGTGGTACACCCGGGTGGTTTCGGATATGGGAGTCGGGATTGGGCTGACCACCCGGACCGACCCCCGCGTGCTTCCCTTAGCCGACTCGGACGTAACTTTTTCGCCAGGGGGCACTTCGCCAAGCATAATAACTCTCGCCGTGAGAGGAGCAAAGACGGCGAAACTTGGCGAATCTCATTAATATAATTCTAGGAGCTCAACCGACTGTTTTATGCCCTGTGCGAGCTGTCGAGCGGAGATTATCCGAAGCAGGCAATACACCGGCTTCGCTGTTCGGGTACAAAGCAGGAGACCAGCGCCTTCATCTCACGTAGCTCAGCTCGGAATGGATGAGGAAGGCTGATCATGAACCTCGCTAATGATTTTTCAAACAACAATATGCCAAAAATCTCCCGGTATCTATCTATAATTCAAATCCCACCACACTACATGTTACATCTCCAAAAAAGCAAGAAACCATTATGCTAAAAAAAGAAGAATGAGAAATCCAGAAATGGATAAACAAAAAAATGAACGATCCAAGACGTAAATGATTATATGAATTTTCTGAAAAGGTATATGATAGTTGGAAGTAAAGAAGTTGAAAATGAAAAATGATATAATAATTGATTGATTTTGGTTTATTTATTTCTTGTTAAGAATTCAAGAATGAAGATCAAGTCATCATGATCCCAATCAATCGTAGCTTTATTAATCTGCTGAGCCAAGATATTGTTGTTCTATTTTATTGATAAGGAAGTGCCAGAATTTGAGAGACAGGGGGTCGAGACAAAACAAAAACATTATTGGAATGCTGTATATATCTATATATGTATTTTTTGCAAGAGAGAACTGGAGTTTTACAACAAACGTACTTTTTTACGACGATTGAATAAGAGTGAAGGTTTCTTAACATAAGTAAGAGATGCACAGACCGCGATCGCAGCGGCAACGATCGAGACCAACGAGAGTTTACTGGGAGAAGTAAGGTACTGGTTTAATTTTGTTGTAGAAGATTTCTGAGTTGATAGACCGACAATGATTTGTTTGAGTTGATCGATTTCATTCTTCAACTTATTTTGTTCACCTCTATGGTCGCTCTTTGAGTTTGCTGAATTTGAAGACTTGCATGTCGAGTCGTTTAGATAAGGCGGCATCCAGCCAGTCCCTTTCATTGTTTCTGTTGTCGCTGCTGTTGGAGTGGGTGGCAGTGATGGTGGACGTTGTTGTGCTAGTGCGACTAACTTTCGTAATGAAGAAGGCACAAACTTAGTTAACACTGCTTTGGTCACAAACGTCGGTAAAGCTGTGTTAATGAGAAAAATTTTAGAGGACAATCAATTACTCTATTTTCCGGTTTGAAGTACATCTGAAGTTTACTGACTACCAAAACCGGATAAATCGACGATTTGTGTAACACGAAGACCACCGCCACTCGAAGAAGATAATTGCTCAACTAAGTATCCAGCGAATTTGATTTCTAGGGTCGATTTTTTGAGAGGATGAGTGGTACTACTAGAGGCCGCCAAGATCCGAATCGGTAGATCTTTCGAGTCTCCTGTACCCTCTCTATCGACAACCGGTAATCGAAAGATACATGAGCGCATGACCAACTCTTTCGGCTGAAATGTGATAGCGTCAGGCAAGGTAAATTGTATTAAATAAGAGATAGGGAAAGGGCTCACTTTAACAGGCCAGAAACCTTTCAGTCTGACCCAAGTTATCCCATCGCCTAAGTCCTCACCCGATTCACACATCTTGTCCCATTCCCATTGCTTTGATTCACGTATACATCGAATTAGTTGTTCGAGAGTAATCCCATGGTCCGCGTCGAATTCGGTTCGGATAGCATATAGTGAACTGATCGTCTTATGTTTTCGTATCTCGATTCCTACCGTCGGATAGATGTTGATCCAGTCTGTTGTTTTATCAACTAATTCTTGTAATCTGTTTGCTATTCCAGCTGTTGTTGTACTGCTCAGATCATGAGGACGATCTGTTTTACGCTCTTCTCCTTGAACTTGTTCGGTTTGATTGTTTTGACCCGGGGAAGATGCAAACCTTTGGGAGAAGAAATAGGTGAAGATGAGTTGAAGGAGTATGAGATGAAGTTGATCGAGACCCAAGCGAGCTGTATCCGAAGAAGATAGAGTCAGGGATGGCTCTTTCCGATAGCAATATGTAGAAAGAAGAAATCGGACTCAACGAATCCAACGACTAGAGCGAGTGAGGGTGGTGTAGATGGGCAGGAGTGAGAGCGAGAGGAGGAAGAGGAAGTGGCGATTGCTTGGCTGTCTTCCTACCTGGCTGGTCATCGTTTCTCCGCTTTCCCCCTTTTTCTGGGAAACGGTCAACAGCACAGCTCGATGGTCAGGAGGGCACGCTGGGGCAACTGACGTCATTGATAATGGACTGGACTCGGGGAGCGGCACCCGGACAGAGATACCCGACCCCGGCCAAGATACTTCCTTTTCCTAATTCGACATTCAATCATCCGATCCAAATTGTGCTTTTCAAGTTGGGCAGCTCCCAGATCCTGGTCCTCAAAACTGCCCTTGTGTGCATGCCAGAGCCAAAAACCTCCCCTCCATCACTTGACCCTATCCAGTAACTGCTGTTAGATTTTCAGCCTGAGAAACTTTGAGACGGGTGACAGCAAGCTGGTTGTGAGTTTATTGGAACAGGACCACCAAGCTAGCACTGCCAGCATAAATGACTGGATGACTTGCCGCCCGATCTAGGACCCCCGCAGATCCTGAGTTAGACCCTTTCCCGTTAAATTTTCGCAGTGCAATTTGAATTGAGAAGGTCTGAATCAAAACTGGAAGGCTGTAAACTTGGATGCACCCAAAAAATTTCAACTTTGTTCATATCAACCATTGAAATATAATCCAAAGTTGGGCACACCATAGAAGCAGAATTGAGGTTTCAAAACGTCCTCAAGTTGCCTTGAACAATTGTGGTGATTTGAAGACAGCTCCTGTTGGATTTGACTTCAGGACTTAATCCTGACAAAAGGATTGCTCATTTTGAGTATTCTACTTTGCACATCTCACTTTAAAAAGTGATAATGAATCTAATACAAACATTGTTCTTTTAAACTTTGTTGCAGGAGATCATCCACAACCTTCTTTCAAGAAGCTTTGCACTGCTGTAACATGAGTGATCTTTTTGATCATCTGCAATCTGAGTGAAGGATTTATCATTTGCTATTCTTTCATTTTGATTCAGATCTTCCAAGAAAGTCACTCCACATTCCAGCTAACTCAACTGAATTTTTCCACCTATTATAGGTAGGTTCTTTTATGTACTTGAACTCCATTACTTGTATTCATAATTAATAAATTTCTTTGATTTTCAAACTTTTGTTTGGACTTGTTTAGTACCACCAACACTTTATCAAAGTAGTAAGAAGAATATTTCAATTTTTACATTTTAAACAGGGATTGACATTGAACCCATCACAAAGATGGATTTGACTTCAAGGCTCAGCTTGCAAAACAAAGCTTGAGATTTCTTGTGCCACACCTTGGGCAGAAAAAAATGCTGGTTTTTGTTTAAAAACTCAAAAAAAGGTAAAGAAATTGACTTTGAAAATTTTCAGCCTTTTTTGGAGTGAGGGGAATTGGGGAGATAGGTTTTTGGGAATTTCAGACTGAAATAGATAGTCCAATGGAAAGGATTTCTTCTGGTGATTTGAAATGTAGTGGTTGGGGTTTGAGCCCCCCCCCCCCCCCACAGTCACTTATTTGGTCTGAGTGCCACACAAGGCCTGAGCTTCAAGCCTCTTACACAGATAAGTAGAGACCTAAAGGGGGTCTGGAGGAAAAAGTGCTCTGACTTGCTGATTGATTTCAAATGAGAAAGAGAAACTACTTAAACTATACAATCTGTCACACTTGTGACAGGAAAAATCAAACATCTGTGACACTAGACTGGAAAGTTGAAACAGGACATAACACAACCCATCTGAATGTGGGTAAAATTCAGTTAGGGCATAAACTGATGTGTGCATAAACTCTATTTTTAGGCAAACCAAATTTCAGGGGTACAAGTATGATCATACATAGGTATGACTGCACAACACTCCACTTAACCAAAGATGTGTCAAGCTGGATGATCTGGACAAGTGTCAGAATTTGGTGAAGAGAGAGTCAAAATCACTTGCAATACAACCAGAAAGGGCTTGAAACAACATGCACTACACCAGCAAGACAGATGCAAACAACAACACTGCCAGCATAATTGGCTGGGCTGAGATCATCCCTGTTAAACCGGGATGCACCCAGCCAATTTAAACTTGGTTGATATTAACCAATGAAATAAAATCCAAAGGGGGGTACTTTGGATTTGTGTTTAATTGGTTGAGATCAACCAAGATTAAATTGGTTTAGTGCATCCCAGTTTTACTGGGATAATCTCAGACCAGTCAATTATGCTGGAAGTGCAAAATGGATGGTATCAGCAAGAACAATAACCTGATTCACCCCGAGAATATCTGGCCTCTCAAGTGTTGAAACACTGCTTGTGATATCTTGGTGACACTCACAAAACCTAATCTCTCTTGGGTGTACATGTACCGGTTCTCCAAATCTCATTCCTCTTGGGGGAAGGACGGGACTTCATTGCAACAACTCTGCCATTCTATATCCTTACCAAAATATCAATCCCCAATCATCCTCAGTCCTTCCTCAAGTCATTTTGACATTGTCACCATACTCAACATAGATTGATCTAATCAACATAGCTCAAGTGCAACTCCATCACTTCATCCACATCTCCCTTGTTTCTTGTCAACTTCAATCAATATACAACTCTCCTATTATTACTTCATCCCTAGCTCAGAAGATCCGGCGTGCTGTTCTCTCCAATTTGGTGAGAAAATAACTCATCCCAAAAATCCTCTCTTTCTCTCAGTCTACTGATTTTCTTCCTTACTTTCATTCTCAGTCCTTGTGTCTCCTCCACTCTTCTGTTGTCTGTTTGTCTTCTTTAAGAACCTGTCTCATCTGTGTGGTAAATCAGACTGTCCTTATTTCTCCTTTTATTTTCTCTCATCATTTCTTCTAATCTGATCCAACTCTTTGTCATCAGTCTGGTTTTAGTTTGATAGCAATCAAGTCGTATTTCAACATCAAGTAACCAAGTGTAGAACATCACCAATCCCACCATGAGAGCCCTGTCACATACCTACAGATCTCACTTTGTCAAAAAACCCATCTTTTAGTGCGCTAAAAGATGTTATAGATGTGTGGGACACATAATGCACTGGGGCAGGCCAAATACCAAACCAATTTGTGTAAACAAGATTCATCAAAAATTGCTACTGTTACCCCTGTGGTACAATGATGGAGAACTTATGGCAAGCCTAATCTAAAACATCTTTCTTATGTTTTTATGTTCTTTTTTTCTGAAAAAAAAAAAGAAAACATACGTCACACAAGTATGTCATATGTGTGGCGCCACCATTGTTAATGTAAAGAGCTTCCAGCCCTAAGCTTTGAGCTCACTTGGAGGATCCTAGACAATCAAACCCAAAAAAATCTCTTTGGGATCAGCATGGGGAACACATGTGAGATTTCCAATGTTTGAAATTGACTCACGCGGTCTTAGGTTATAGCGAGTAACTGGACGAGAAGATTGAAGTGGAGGATCTGTAGCATTGGTCAACCTCAACGATCAGTTAACTTGTACTCATCGATTTCTCCTCGTTATCATCAAGCGCGTCTTGCTCACCAGCTGGGCGTGAATCCAGTTGGCCATCAACTTCCGATGAAGTGGCTGGAGGGGTACTGTTTCCAGTAGCTATCGGTGAGCCCTCCATAGCCGATTTTGTGTCAGAAGGAGTACCATCTCTAGCCACGGGTGCGGTCTCCTCGTGGATCCGAGACGGGGAGTCGTCGTTCGTGAACCCGGTGGTGATTTCATCCTGAGGTATTGCCTCAATCCATAAGAATCCTGTCTCTGGATCTAACCCGAATCTTTTCTTTGCTCTCGGCCTGGCTGGAGGGCAAAGATTGGGCGGGAGGAAGTCGTCGTTAGCAATAGCATTCATTACCGGGCGGCACGCCGGCCGGCCATCAGCGCTTCATACGAGTTGAACACACTCTACAAAGGAGAGAAGCATTGGTCGGTCACTCTACACGAATCGTTGATTGCAGAAGGCGCAAAGATACCGCTTCCTTTCACTTACCCTCACCGGTCTGTGGGTCAGGTGACGCATACGCGGAAGGATGCAGATCATCTGTCGACCTGCAGAAAGCTTCTATATCCGAGAGCGGTGGTCTTGGTTGCTCATCGGCCGGTGAGGGACTACGAGGAAAGGCTGAACCTCTCGATGAAGCGGAGTCCAGGGCATCAAGCACACGTAGCACATGGGCCAAAAACTCTACAAATATTGAAGACTTGATCAATCATTCTACTAATTTGATTGAATCTATAAGGCGACATCACACCTCTTCAGACTTCCATTGACTTACCATCAGTTTCATCATACTCGTCTGTACCGGGCATGCGATCATTTGTCGATCGGCAGGAATCTTCTTTGCCACGGTAAGGTAATTGGTTCTGGGCCGGACGGCTAGTATCGGTGCGGGTTGAAGGGGTCTGAAGAATGCACTCTCGAACGGAACGCCGATGGACCTCGAGCGAGTCACGCGCCTTCCCTACAAAGGAAGAAGGACCGGTCGATCACTCTACACATCTGATCGCGTCCATAGCGCGTCAAGATATCGCTTCCATTAGCTTACCGAGACGGGTGCGCGGGCGATCATCAGTTCCTGGCTCCATACACTCATCCGGGTCAGGTGCCCGATCATCTTCCATTTTGCAGTTGGATACAGCTGCTCTCTCTTCTGTTAGTAATGTCATTAGCTCGTCTATTGAACATAAGGATGACGACTTACCTAATTTATGAGTAACGTCCTGGCAGAGCGAGGTGGTGTATCAGTGATTTGGTGAGGCCTTCCTTCGAATTTGGGGACCTGGAATCCGGCATAAAAGTAGTTTGCCTGGGAAGGGCTCAGTCAAACGGGCATTTTTCGTCAGCTTGCTGCATCGCCTGAGTATCGCCCAGGGTGTGGTAATACATCCATGCCCAGTTGCCAACAATAGCAGATACACAGGGCGACTTCTCGTAGCACTAATGGTACATGATGATTGTTGCACCGCTTGCTGCATACATAGCTCCTATGATCTCCTGTTTGTCAGTGGTCGCTATCATACGCATGGACTGCTTCATATCTTCAAACGCAGCCGGTGAGGTCTACTCACTACGGTATGGGACTTTTCAGACATCCTTTGCCCTTGCTCATGGTCGTAGTTATTTCATGGCACAAGCTGAGTCCCCAAGTCATCCAAACTTCAAGCCATCTTTGTGCGAACACACCGGCAAACACCACAGCCAGAGCCACATCCCCAGTTCACTGAGGTAAATTTCTATATTTCGCGCAAGGTCGCGGACTCTTTTGGGCCTTGGTTTACCCAGCAATCGGAAAATTTGAATCAAACTTTCAGGTCCACGTGTGGCTATCTGAAGGAGAACGCACATGATGATGCTGTTGGATGAAGACTCCGCGCTACGCGGAAAGCTAGCCGAAGTTTTGACCGATGGGCCCAGTTTGAGTGACTTATATAACAGATAGCTGCTCCGAAGTTTTCTTCGGAGCTCCGTAGAAAAGTTGGGTTCTGGCTTTGCTTGAGAGTTAACCTGCGAAGTCTTGAGACATTGCCGTTTGCTTCGGCGAGACTCCCTGCGGGGCAGCGTCTGATTCCCTCCCCAAAAAATAGGAACTCGATTCAGAAGACAAATATTGGGTGGGTCTGAATTTCAGTTTGAAGCAATCTGCCTGAAACTGCGGGAGTTCTTTTCATCTCAGCTTTGCTCTTGGTTGCTCAGGCACAAACGTCAACGGGATTAATTCTTGAGAGCTCCGGCGCCGGCCTCAGCTTCTGTCTTCAATCATACGCTCTGGGCCCCAGGATCAGAGCCACTCAGGCGATCGAAAGGTGAAAATCCTGAGTTCGTTGTGTCGGATTCTAGCCTGGGCCCTCGCTGAACTCAGTCCTACTCAGTCATCATATCGCCGGGTATGCCTCAGCTTCTGGCTCTGCCTTAAAGACTATAAAGGACTTCATCTTTCCTCCCTGGCTATTCGATCATCTCCATCTGTAGTCGCACTGCTAGAATTACTTCACACAACTCCTCTGGCAGATATTAAATCCCCCTTCACAAAAAATCTTAAACCCCTCCTCAACCGCTCAATAGCCGATCCGGAAATGAAAATGAAAATACACGCTGTGATAATGTTTCTGTCTCTTCAAAGGATCTTAGCGTGCTTCTTACCGCACGACGATAATCAACCTGCTTCTCCGCCTGATGAGAATAGGGTCCAAAACCAAACGGCTTCTCACGATACCGTGGTGGCCGATCGCCGAGGATCTCAGAAACCGGGCCCGGTGGCCGATCGCCCAGGATCTCAGAAAACGGACCCAACTGTTGTACCAGACAATTCAGACGCAATCAATGCCACGAATGTTCCCATTTCTCAGGCCAGCGATGACAAAAACTCCAGTGCATTAAGCCAACAACCTCAGCTCAAAAATTGCTCCGCGCTAGGTAGGTCCCGACCTTTTTACTCTGTGGTGATCGAAGGGGAGAATGGCGAGCTGATCCAAGCTTCCTATCAATCCTTTCGAAATTCTGATTGTGGTTTCTATTATTGAAAGTTGGTACAAGCCTCAATCACGGTAAACCTTTCGTTTCTTCTGAATGTGACTTGCCTGCATACCTAAGTCTTCGCATATCCCCTCTGCTTCATTCGACCTCTTCGCATCTACCTTGAGGACTAATATTGGCCCTTTTCACTAAACACTCTTCAGAAAATGAAACGATCCCAGAAGCGGATACTTCGGATTTAAGTGATCTCGAGTGTAGCACCAAATCAAGCAACACCGATCCGGACGAAGGCTCTCCGCAAAATGACCTGCTTGTGAAGCCCTTCTCATGGATGGCCGACACAGATGATCTAACTGAAGATGTACAAGATCCAGATATGGTCAACGATCCCGAATGCGAACCAGACTCGGCTAATCACAAAGTAAAAGACAACACACCCCTTAGTGACAACGAACCGAGGATTATATTACCATAAGCGCGATCATTGATGGTATGGAAAGACGAATCTCAACTGTTTTCGGAAGCGTGAGGCAATTGCCATCGAATAAATAGTTCATCGCTAGGCAGTTAGGGTCGATAGAACTTCTCTTGTCATTTTTGAACTCTGTGCTTTTCTTTTTTCAAACCTGAAAGTGAACTATTGAGAAACCATCTTTTGAGCTACTTCGATTGCAAGACGACAGAACTCCTTTATTCGGAGGAACCTGTTTTCAAAGGG
>LUKR01000340.1:0-10171 GCA_019395275.1 Puccinia brachypodii | reverse complement strand
CAAAAGGACAATTCCCCCCCCCCCCCGCGCCTGTTCCACTTCTCTGACTCGCATCCCCCCAGTCCATCAATGACAAGCTCACGCTTTGTGGCGAAATTCACAATCGCTGGCGATGTGATCGTGATCCCATGACTTGGCGGTCCAGTTGATTATGTTCCTCAAGATTGGTTACTGAGTTCACCAAGCGCACTGTTCATCAACATCATGTAGAGCTCATCAGACTGATTTTTTTGTACCCTATACCTTCCTGCGCAATCGACCAAAGTTGCATTTTTGATTGTTTGTTTTTTTACAGACGATGGATTGGGTTCAAATATCATCAATTCATTTGGTATCAATATGACTACCGTAGTGATTACTCCCAAATCAACCAAAAAAAAACCAATCACACCAATGAACAGTCATCTCAGTCTTCTTCAATTTTGGCCAATTTGGCCCGATGCACTCGTTGTCGTATTGTATAGGGCTGTATTGAAGCCCTCCGATACATTAAATCTCAAAAAGCTTGCGTCGGGGGAACGCTCGAAAAAAATGAAAAAAAAAAAAAAAACTTCAGCCTCAACTTCCTGTAATGGAAGCTGTTTGGCCACTGCCATCCGGTGAAAAAGGGGTAACTTCTACACACTTGGATTTGGAGATTTGGGACCAAGCCCAATGAAATTCTCTCGCTGTGAACGGTGGGGCATCCCGTCACTGTCCGGCTCCACGAGGCTGCTTCCCGTGAGCGGGTCAGCCACAGGTGCCCAGGTAGGACCCTGGCAGCCAAATCCTCTCATGAACAGCCACATGTACAGGATGTGAGGCTGTTTTTTTTGTGGTTGAAGTTTTTCTTTTTTCAAAATTTGAGAGGTCCCAGGAAGCATGCTTTTTGGGATTCGCTGTAAACTGTCACATCAAAATGCCCCTGCGAGTCAGTTCAGCTGTTTCAGTCTGGATGAAAGTGGTTGCGTCAACAATAGACGCCACAACTGCACAAGCTTGATCAGGAGTTAAAAGGAATATTGATTCATCTTGTAAAGTTTACCTGATGAAGATGTGTGTCAGTGGAAAAATGAATAGATCTGCAAAACATAACAATCAAAGCTTGCCCACCTCAATATCTCAAGTGTCTCTTGCCGCTTATATACAGCCACCAACCGTTTCCTGTGATCTTCCTCCCCTGTGGTATTCTCCTGGGAAAAATACGCTGCAACTCCCACTGCAAAGCAAAGAAATCTGTACTGTAATTGACTTGATTTGCAACATGCAGATTTCTTTTGGGCAAAAGTGCATTCAGACTTGACTTTATCTCCTGACGGTGTTGAATGGCCATGTTGAATTTCCTTTGTATCCAAGATGCTAGCAAGTACAAGGGTTGATCAGTTATCAATTAGATTAAGAGGTTTGGAAAAAAAACACCCGCCTTTTGGCAAACAACACCCAACAACCGTTGACAGACAGTCGGCAGGTTTTGTTTTTCCAATTCAACACCCACATTTGGGTGTTGTCTGAACAAATATATATATATATATATTCTTTTGGGTGTTGGAATGCAAATCCAACACCCAAGGTAACTGCTTTTGGGTGCCGGCTTGCCCCAACTTTTTTTATGTGCAGCAAAGCTGGTGAGGGTGTGAGAATAGCAAAAAGATCTTTAGACACCGTAAGGTGTGTTGGGTGTCAGCAAGGGTAGTATTGGGGGCGGGAGCAGTTAGGTCGAACCTTTAGACACTGTAAGGTGTGTTGGGTGTCAGCAAGGGTAGTATCAGGTGCAGGAGCAGTTAGGTTGAACCTGAGAATGAAAGAATAAAAGAAGAAAACAGGATAAGAATAATATTTCATATGAAGAATAAGAAGTGGAGAAATAGATGAGAAAGAAAAGAAAAGACAGTAATAGTGACCTTTAACACCGTAAGGTGTGTTGGGTGTCAGCGAGGGTAGTATTGGGGGCGGGAGCAGTTAGGTCAAACCTGAGAATGAAAGAATAAAAGAAGAAAACAGGATGAGGAGAAAGAAGAGAAACTGAAACAACAGAGCACGCGGACTAGACTAGGTACAAGACTATCACATGGAGTTCCCTGACATGTCACAACATTCACGGCCTCACTTTTTATTCTTCTGATAACTGGAATTGTTTCCCCAAGAGTTTGGCTTGATGTAAGGTTGTCTTTCCTTCCGTTAGATTTTTGGTCAATAAGTCTGCCTGCATTTTGTTGGTTTGTAGATATTTTAGAGTTATAAGTTTTGAATCTACATGGTCTTGAATAAAGTGATACCGGAAGTTGATGTGACAAGTGCCGTGGTGGTAGATTGGATTTGAGGCAATTGCAATTGCGCTTTGATTGTTGGTGCAAAGAGTGAGTTTGGGAAGTATGTGAAGTTCCTCCAGAAAGTTCATACACCATAGTAGATCTTGAGAAGATTCAGACAAGGAGACATATTCCCCTTCAGCTGAGGACATTGCAACAACTTGTTGTTTGTGACTATGCCACCCTACAGTTCTGTGAAAATAAATGATTGAGGCTGAGTAAGAATTCCATGATTTTGACCCATTCCAGTTGGAGTCTGAGAAACCAATGAGCTTGTTTGGTTCCTTTTTGAGATTGTTCTGGCCAAGAATGAGTGGTAGGTCTTTGGTGGTGCTGATATATTGGAGAGTATGCTGTGCTGCTTTGCAGTGGGCCTCCTGAGGATCCTCTAAAAATCGCAATAAAAAGCTTAACACAAAGGCTAGATCTGGTTGGGTGCACTGCACCAGCCACTGGATGAGACCGACCACCTGTCAATAGTTGAATGGGGGGGTTTTAGGCTTGTTGAAGGGAACGGTCTTGAGTTGCTTCCAATTTGAAGGCAGGGGAATTGTTGGTGATTTGGAATTCCTCAGGCATGTTCTTGATGTATTTGTCTTGGACTAGGTTGATGGACCCCCCAAACTGGTTAATTTGAATGCCAAGGGCGTATTTTGCGATCCCCAAGTCTTCCATGCCAAAAATTGTTGATATTTTTTCCTTGAAGAGTTCTGGCCACAACACTCCAAAAAGGAGGTCGTTGACATGAACAAATAAAAAGAATGGTTTTGATTCATTGGCGGAGACATGGAGGCATGGGTCAGAGTAGGTGAGTTTGAGGACAATGGAGCGCAAAGCAGCAGTGAGGGCCTTTTGCCAGTAGCAAGGGCTTTGCTTCAGGCCAAAAAGTGCTTTATGGAGCTTCAGAACAGTCTTGGGAGGGGCTTCTAGGCCAAGAGGTGCATGTATGTAGAGGTCTTCTTCAGGAGTTCTGTTCAAGAATGTGCACCAAACATCTATCTGGTGGACCTCGAATTGATTTAAGGCACAGATTGTTAGCATGATTCATAGTGAGGTGAGGCGTCTGGTTGGTGAAAAAACATCTTGATAATCAATGCCTTCTTGTTGATTGAAACCACAAACACACAACCTGGCCTTGTATTTGGTCAAGTTTCCATCTTGATCAGTCTTCTTTTTGAACACCCACATGGTTGTGAGGGGATGTATGTTTTTCCCAGAAATGTCAGCAATAGACCAAACATTTAAACAATCCATGTTACCTACTTCATTCAAAATGGCATTTTACCAGTTCTTGCTTTTGATGGATGAGACAGCTTGGTGATAAGTTTTTGGGTTGTCATGGGAGAGGATTGCGGCATTTGCAGAGTGATGAGTCTGGAAACCAGACTCTATGATGTTGTTGGTGTCAATATCACCATGAATTTCTTGGCTGGCTGGCTTGTCCGCCGGAACTCAGGTGTAGAATCTAGTGGAGGAATAGGTACCAGGGATGGAGGAATCATTTTGTTGATTTCTGGGATTCAGAATGTCAGCAACTTTGCAGTTGGATGTGGACGAGTTGAGCTCGGACAGATTGGGAGATGGTTTTGTGTTATCTAATTCATGGAACCACCTGGAGTTGTCTGGAGTTTCAGTGTCAATGGGAGTGGAGGGATTAGGAGAATCAGATGATGATATGAATAACAATTTAATTTCATCATTATGGTCTTGAAGGTCTGTATTATGACAAGCGGGAAACACATGGTCATTGAATTTAACATAGTGTGTGATGTGGACATTACCTGTTACCTCATCTAACACCCAGAACAACCTGTGTTCCACCCCCGTACCCTAGGAAGATTCCAACTGCTCTGCAACTCCAGAATTTCCCTCCTGACCTGTTAAGCAAATAAACGGCATGACAACCAAACAGATGAAGGTAAGCAAATTTTGGTGGTTTTCCAAACCACATTTCAAAAGGTGAAGAGAAATTAATGGATTTACATGGCAATAGGTTTTCAAGATGGACGGCACAGTTAACGGCTTCTGCCCAGAAACTGAGTCCTAGACCTGAATCTTTCAGAATACGCCGGGCTTTCTCAACTGTGGTCCTATTTCCACCTTTGGCAAAGGGGTTATTCTTGGGGTGATAGGGGGCAGTGGCGAGATGTGCAATTCCTTTTGAGGCATAGTATGTTTGAAGGGATTGGTTCTTGAATTTGGCGCCATTTTCTGTCACAAGATGACAGATTTTTTCTTTAGCTTTTTTTTTTTGATGAGGGTGAACAGATCTCGTAATACTTGGTTGACTTTGGATTTGTAAGTGAGAAATTGTACCCAGAAAAAGTGGGAAAAACCATCAACACCTTGGAGGAAGTATTTGGAAGCTGAATCCAAGGGTGGTGTGATTGGTCCGCAGAGACCAATGCGAATAAGGCTGGCACCCAAAAGGCACCATCCGGGGTGGTTGCCGGTGGTTGGGATGGGTCAGGTGTACCCCCCCGGGGCTCCGGGTGGTTGAGTGGTACATAAATTGGAGGATTCAGAGCCTCAGAGGCCTTTTTTAATATTTGTATTGGTTTTTTTGAGGTCTTATCACCTCATCAGTGCTCTGAAGTACCAAGCGGTGTCTATTTACAAGCAAGGGGAGTGGCTATTGAGAGGTGTCTATGTACAAGCAAGGGGAGTGGCTATTGAGCGGTGTTTCTGTACAAGCAGGGGGAGTGGCAAGTAAGCAAGCAGATTAACAATGAGCAAGGAGAGTGTATAAATGTGATAGGTGATTGAGCAAACAAGATTGTTTATATTGGACTATCAATCAATTGATACCATTCCTTAAGACATAGTAACTGTTTGATGGTTTGAGGGTCCAGCAAGAATTGCTGCCAAGAGACTATTCAATGACCTTTGGATAAGACTTGCTTGGAGGCTGCACTTGTAGCCAGTATTGCCAAATAGTGTTGGGACATTCTATTTAAGATGGGAAGTTTTCTTTGTCAACTAGCCCAATAACTCAGGATCCAAGTGGGTTGGGTTGACCCGCCAGGTACCGGTGACCCGGCGGGTCACGGGGCGGGTTTGAGCAGGCTAGGGTTGGAAATTGACCTGACCCGGTTTCAACCCAACGGGTTGGCGGGCGGGTATGATCAGGATGGATTGAAATTGGGTCGACCCAAGATTGACCCACTTACTTGTAAGATTCTGGCCCCTGGGGCCGGGTACTAGATTTGGGGGGTTCAGAGTGAGTCTAAATTTCTAAACCCCCCCCCCCCCCCCGCCCCTGACCACCTGCCTCATATCTGCAAGTCCGAGTTGGGGTGGCATGATCAATAATCAATATCCCAGACTCCCAGTGACTCCCAGTCGCGACTTGACTACCGACATACCGACAAAATGCCCTCAAATCCTGATGAGAACAACTCCAGTGAATCCAAATCCGATATTGAAGGAAAAAACATTGAATACAAGAGCAGCAGGTTAATACATGATAGCTTAAAAAGAAATAAATCAATTATTTACCAGGTTGACCCGGACCCAACCCAACCCGAGACACTGTGTACTCGGGGCGGGTTTGGTCAACATTTTTCAGTTTTTGCCCCAACCCGCCCCGCCCCAAGAATTTGGCGGGGCGGGTTTGGTCATCATTTTTTGACCCGAACCCGGCCCATTTGGATCCTGACCAATAACTCAAGATGTCTGTTCCTTCTGGTTTGGGATCCTCTTTTAGATAACGTTTCATCTCCAATTTGATTGTGTCTGGGGCAGCTGATGGTTCATATGATTCTGAATATAAGAAGCCAGTATTGATATGTGTCTTGGAAGAGGAGGTTGAAATAGAATCTTTTGGCTGAGTACCTTCTTCATTCTCTTCAAATTGCTCTGCAGCAGTACAAAAAGTGCTGAGGATGTCATTGACTGACAAGGAATAGTGCTCTTGAATGAAAGCTTGATTTTTGCTCCAAGCTTTAGTCTTGAATGTGGGATTGGGTATCACAGCACATATATCAAGTTGTTTGTTGAGTGCGGCACAGAGGTAGCTTTCAATATTGTTGATGATTTGAGTGGCAGGTTGGATCAGCTGGGCTTGTTCATATAGACTGTCTTGAACTTGCTTCAAGTGTTTCATCAAGATGATGTAGATGAGTAGTGCATTATTTATGGTTGGATATTTTGATCCACATAGCATTTTGGTTGCTTTGCTGAGAGGTCAGAGAAGTTTCATCAGGTTTTCAGCTTGATCCCATTCAGCTGTAGATAGAAGGTATGGACAAGTCTCCAAATTCTACTTGCAGAAATGGTTGCAAGACTCTTGAAGTTGGATTGCTTGATTAAACATCTTGAAGGTTGAGTTCCATTGGGTAGATAAATCAATCTCAAGTCCAGTGAATTTGGCACCAGCTTCTTTCAGCTCTGGCTGTACACCGCTTACAAATTCTTGAAATCATTTGTGTTGTTGTGGAGAAAATTGAGCATAGACACACATGAAGTGCATTCTCTTGAGGATGGTTTTTAGGTTGATTTGAATTCCATCCGGTTCTGAGGTCAGATTGGAAATACACATGACAGATGATCTGGAGGATTCAGATTTGTCCAAGCCATCATTGGCCATTGAGATTTCTTCACCAACATTTTTGTCCTCTGCAACCCCTCCTAGAACCGCAAGACCTGCTTTTGCACCTAGATTTATGACATGCGCCATACAACCTAACAGATTGGTTGTGGTCTTGAAAGATGGTAATTGAAGCTGCAACTCTTGAGCCATCTTCCTGTTTGTTGAAGCGTTATTGGCTGTGATTGTGTGTAACTTGTTGAGGAGGTCGTATTTTTCAAGCACACCATAAAATAGGTTGGCAAAGTTTTTTCCAGTATGCTTTCCTGAACAAGTGAGTTGAAGATATATTTAAGTACTTATGAAGACCCCAACAAAGAAAAATTAAAGTACCAAACTTGGAAATTTGGGATTGCAAGGGTCATATCAATCATCTAAAATTTTTCATTGATAAAGTGGCCTGTTACACCCATGAAAGCAGTCATGTTTGGAGCCGTCCAGGCATCCTGAGTGAAGCAGATCAAATCTTGTTTCTTGAGATATTGAATCTTGATCTTTTCTTGAGAATGGAGACATACCCTCATCAGGTGTGTGGCAATAGTTGTAATAAATGGGGTTGGTTTGGGCTTTATTTTAAAGGACTAATCAAGGAATATTCAAAGGACTACAATGATGTGTGCAAAGTATGCAAGGATGATTGATTCTGAGATAAGTGCAAAGTATGCAAGGATGATTGATTCTGAGATAAGTGAAAAGTATGCAAGGGTGATGATGACAGATGGTAAAATCCCAGATTCCTGCATGAGGGGAAAACAGAGCTGGAACGAAAGGGCCATTTATATACAAGTGAGTAATCTTCTGAATGTCTACAAATGATCTGAAGGAGTTAGACAGATCCTTGAGGATGTGTAGGAGTAGCACAAATAGTGAGGTAGACTGATCCCTGAGGATGTGTAGGTATTCAGTATGGGAATGGATCTGTCAGTGTGTAGAGGTAGAGTTTGAAATATAGTAAAGCTATGGGAAAGGGATCTGTCACTGTGTAGAGGTGATGGAGATGTTCTACAGTTCATGGAAAGCAAACTACATATGAAGGCTATAATTTAATCAAAGGTTCTGTAGCTGGGATCCAGGAAGGAGATAATAATGGAACCCAGGAGGGAGATAATATTGGGGTCCTGGGAAATATTATTGGGGTCCTGAGGCTGTCCATGGAAAAGAGAGATGATGTCCAAGTCTTGTAGTGATGCTGACCAAGAAGTAGTGGAGTAGTTTGAGATATGAGTGTGGCTGTCCTAGGTAAATTGAGGGTGCTGAGTCCAATGGTGTGGTTGGTTTCTGGATTAGAGTTGATCCCTGGGTCCTAGAGTGTCTTGTTGGTCTTGATTGGTCTCACCACACTGGTTATTCTTTTTTATTTTTCAACTGGGGGAAAGAGAGGGGTGTAGAGCTTCAAAGAGGCCAGGTTTATCTGATAACCTGCCTCAGCACTCCTTTTACAATTTCTCACACATGTGGTTCTACCTTTTCACTGTAGTAGTACAGTCTTGACAGTGATCTGTAGAGTCATGGGAGTGCAGTTTTGAGAAAAGGACTGCTGCGGGCCGCAGGTGTACGCGCCAGTTTTGGAATCCATTCCTTGCTGGACAGGGAGCTTATGTGCCTGGTCACTGATGCACCACAGTCCAAGCTGGCACCACATCAGTGCCATCCGTGTTCTCAGGTTCAAACAGATCTGACATTTTTTACTCAAGTGGGCTCAACTCCTATCATAGGAGGAGCCCTGTGTTTGCGTGATGGAGAGTTCTCTGTGTAAGGGTCAAGGGGAGAGTGGTTCCTAGGCCTTTGAAGAGGTTTTTCACAACCTCTTCCTTGACTAGAACTGCTCCCCTGAGCAGAAAACTGAACAGACACCATGCTTGGGGAGTGGGGAATGAGTTGCTAGGCCCCATTCCCTGCTTGTGTGGTGTTTGCTTGGAAGGGTGGGAGGAGTTAAAAAATTGAGAAAGGAGCAGATCAATGATCTCAGAACTGGCAGCGGCTCAGCAAGGTAGGGCAGAACTCTGAGAGGAGTTCTCCTCTCCTTGAGGGTACCATCTTATGGTTCCCTGGTCTGGCTGCTGGGCTTCTTTGTCAAATCTGAGGGGTCTCACAGCGGCTTGGCTTGAATCAAATTCACTGAGTGTGTGTATGCCAACAGCTGCCATGGGATCACCCGTTCTTCTGTTCCCTCCTTCCATGGACCCCGGTGACCTTGGAGCTAGCTCTGCTGGTAACCTCCAATCAAGTCTGAGCAGGCGCGCGCGGGTCAATAAGTAGCAGTCTGAGAAAAAGGAGCCTGTGTTATAAAACAGAAGTACAAATTCTGGAGGGTTTGGAGAATTATGGAATACAAATACTGATATTGAATTTTCATGAATAATCTGATTCTGAAATCATATTATTCTTAAGTTGAATATTTTTGAATATTTAGCAGGCTTTTGGCCAGCTAAGCTGACTCTAAGGCTGACACTATCTCTCACCAGATTTCGCAAAAGCTCCTTCCCATTTTTTCTCTTTCCTATCACTTTGACGTACCAGTTAAGGCGCCATTGTAAGCAAAAGATTGAGTAGATGAACTAAGTTTTCCCAAAAAAGTTGTCACCCTCTATCAAAACATATTCATCTGATACATCATGGATCCCTCTTGATATACTTGGTCCTGCAAAAGTTGTATATTTTTTACTCCAAATCAAGATTTTGAGAGAGTCCTTTGTGATCCGCTTCAAACAACATGACCGGATGAGCATAATCCCCACATGGTGCCTACCCTCCACCCTGCGACTGAGGCAAATAAAATACTACAAGGGTGACAAAAATGTAACAAAATGCCAGCCAATCAACACAAACAAGCCAGATACTTATGAGATTCCAGGACTGCTAGTGTCAGCCTTAGAGTCAGCTCAGCTGACCAAAAGTCTGCTATTAAATTTGTAAATATTAATTTGGGCCTTGATAAAAAAACCCGGTTTTTCCGCACATACACCCGGTTTTACGCAGTCTTGACGTAATTTTTGCTGCGTAAAACACCCGGTTTTCCACGCACACACCCGGTTTTTTGAATGATTTTTCACGTCCGCAGTTTGTTTCTTTTTTGAAATTTTAAATTTTTTTCCTACACTCTAAATAGCGTAGAATTTAATGGTAAATTTTGTTTGGCATGAAAACCACTTCTTCCCTTTGTTTTTTCTACACCCGGTTTTGCAATTAAATCATTTCCCGCCACTAATGATGACTATTTCAGGTTTTTGAAATTTTTCCCTACATAAAGAAGGACAGATAAAAATATGGTGAGGCTTAAATGTCCATAAAAAAA